>JAMQGT020008177.1:0-21268 GCA_024447675.2 Pterophyllum scalare
TGTGGGTGTTTCATTGTGTGTTTTTTCTATCCAGGTATGCTTTTACTGCATCAGCAGTGTGTTTGAAAAATGAAACTATTGGCAGTCTGACACATTTCAGATGCATGGTGGATCAAAATCTGATGGCACTTTACAGAGTTCATAATTCCATTAGTTTCGACACGGTCTCTAACACCACTGGCTGAAATGCAGACCCCAAAACAGGACAAGCTTCTACTGTGTTTGACAAATGACTGTAGACATTCACTGTTGTACTTCACTCCTGACCTCCTCTGTACGTATTACTGACAATTTGGAGCAAAAAAAAAAAAAAATTAATTTGGTTTCATCACTCCTGGTTTGAATCCAGCTTGGAGCCTTTCTGTCCGGGGTTCGCATGTTCTCCCCGAGTCTGTGTGGGTTCTCTCCAGGTACTCCGGCTTCCTCCCACAGCCCAAAGACATGAATGGGGTTAGGTTAGGTGATTCTAAGTTGACCATGGGCATGAATCTGAGGGTGACTGGTTGCCTGTCTCTGTGCTAATCCTGCGAACTGACTGGGGACCTGTCCAAGGTGTACCCTGCCTCCTGCCCTGTGACTTCTGGGATAGCCTCCAGCCCCCCCATAACCCTGATTTGGACAAGCAGAAAACAATGGATGGATGGATGGATGGCTTTTTAGTCCAGTTCTTATGTAACCTGGCATACCTCAGCCTTTTCTCTCTGTTTCCTTCACTTAAAAATAGTTTCTTAAGAACAGCCATACTTCCACTGAGACTATTTCTGATGAGGCTTCAGTGAACAGCAGATGGATCAAGTGAAGGACCAGATGCATCTCTCAGGTCCTGGGCCAGGGTTTACTGGATTTTTTTCCTACTTTTTAAGGACATTATGTTCTGATACTGTTCACCTGCTGTTTTTTTTTTTCTTCTTTTTCTTTTGTCCTCAACTCATTCAGTTTTCTCAGTTTTTTTAAGGGCACACTGAACACCATGCTGACATATATTTTTAGCTAACAGTTCTTTAGGAATCATCTTGCTGGTGCAAAAATTTTATTTATTTATTTATTTTATTACGGCCTGTCAAATGGTGTTATCTTTGGCTTTTTCATAGATTTAACTAAAGAAATGGGGAAAAATTTGTGCGACAGGCTGCCAGTAACAAAACGCCCAAACATTCAATTTAAAATTGGTTCTTTGATAAGTTGTCTGTTATGTGTAGACACTACACTGGTTCATCATCAGTGTTAAGTGGCTTAACAAGCAAAAAAAAAAACTCTGAAAATGGTCAGGTACAAGGACTGGACTGAAAATGAGTGAAAAAGCAACAAATGTGCAATGAAAAACTTTGAAAAAATCCCAAAAAGCCCCCAGTGATTAAGAACTAATCCAACAATTCTCATCTCTATACAGCAGTTCACTCTGGTAGCCCAAAATTATTAACTCTGAAGATGTATTCACACCGTACTCTAGTAAAACAGTCAAACCTAAACTATTCCAGAATGGCTCTATGGTTAATTGCTAATACATCAGAAATATACTTAGGCAAAAATATGAGTATTTTGGGTTGCTGTCCACCTCTGGATGTGAGCTGTGTGGCCTGGTAGATGCAGAATTTTATTGCAGAAATGAGGCAGCAACAGCAACTATTTCTAGCTGAAAGTGAGGGGTTTCATTCCAGCTATATCAGGACACCTCACTGATCTGACCAAATGAGGTCAGTTACACCTGCCCTTCTGCAAGTGAATAAGCAGATCTCTCACCTCTGGGGAGCACCGGGCCACTGGCACTTGTAGCAACTAGGGCTCAGGTCAAAGACCAGTTGCTCTCTTCACACCTGGAGCCCAATTCTCACCCACATACATAATATTTGAACAGTAATGAATTTGTGTTTACTCAACCTCTGGCCCACCCACATGAATGCCACAATAAATAATGTGCTGCCTTGTTTCTTGAGCACAAGGGAGATCATCTATAATCCAATTTCCTCTTCTCGTGTGTTCTAGCTCTGTATCCATCTGCATACAGGATAAAACGTGGAACATATTCACTCATCAACCCCACATTCCAGCAGTCAGCGGAGGACATCGAGCTGCTTTTTGAGGTCAGTTTAGTTCTTGTGACCCTGAAATAGTTCATGAGCTGTTGTTTCTTTACTGGAAACCAGTATGTGCATAATATTTCTGAAGTTAACACATTTGTGGCCAATCTCCCCCTGCTGCTTAGAACGAAACACTGTGTACCACTGCTGTGCTACTAATCATTAGCAGGAATGTGAAATATGTGTTTACCCAAAATCTTGGTGACACTGATGAAAAAAATATTTCAGTTTTCCGTCTTTGGCTCATTTTAAGATATTCTGATAAATAGCTTCTTTGGAATAGACTGAAATAGCTGTTAAGGGGTGTGACCTCACTAGCAACTTAGTTTTTCAGTTAGTTGGTTATATAAGTGTGTGTTTTTGTGGATGCCCCACAATCTTCCAGATTTTGCTGGCTGGAACGCAGATCCAAGGTGATAAACACACCCTGCTGATCCCAGATGAGGAGCTGGCCTCCCTGAGAAGTGTTGAAAAGTTGGAAGTCATCTGTGAGGATGTACTCCCTAAAAGCCTCTCTGACATCCGGCGTCTGGCGGCCGAGCTCACCCAGCGGCGCCAGCCTCTGAGCTGGCAGGACTTTGAGAGGACAGTGCTGACGTTAGTGTACATCACCCAGACACTGGCTCAAATCAGCAACAAGCACCAGAGAGAGATGTGGACTGACACCCTAATCCAGCTGTTCCGAGCTGTTCAGAGAGACCTCAAACCCTTCTGAGGAAAGAAAAAGTTGTTATATATGTTACACTCACACACACACACACACACACACACACACACACACACACACTATATTGCCAAAAACATTCGTTCATCTGCCGTCACATGCATATGCGCTTGAGTGGCATCCTATTCTTAGTCCACACAATATGATGTCGACCCACCCTTCAACAGCTTCAGCCCTTCTGGGAAGGCTTTCCACAAGGTTTAGGAGTGTTTATGGAAAATTTTGACCATTCTTCCAGAAGCGCATTTGTGCGGTCAGACACTGATGTTGTACAAAAAGGCCTGGCTCACTGTCTCCACTCTAATTCATCCCAAAGGTGTTCTATCAGGTTGAGGTCAGGACTCTGTGCTGGCCAGTCAAGTTCTTCCACACAAAACTCGCTCATTCATGTCTTTATGGACCTTGATTTGTGCACTGGTGCGCAATCATGTTGGAACAGGAAGGAGCCATCCTCAAACTGTTCCCACACAGTTGGGAGCACGAAATTGTCCAAAATGTGTTGGTATGCTGAAGCATTAAGAGTTCCTTTCACTGGATCTAAGGGGCCGAGTCCAACTCCTAAAAGACAACCCCACACCATAATCCTCCCTCCACCAAACTTTACACTTAGCACAATGCAGTCAGACAAGTACCGTTCTCCTGGCAACCACCGAACCCAGACTCATCCATCAGATTGTCAGACAGAGAAGTGTGATTCAAGACTTCAAAGAGCACGTCTCCACTGCTCTACAGTCCAGTGGTGGTGTGCTTTACACCACTGCATCCCACACTTTGCATTGCACTTGGTGATGTAAGGCTTGGATGCAGCTGCTTGGCCATGAAAACCCATTCCATGAATTTCTGTATGCACTGTTCTTGAGCTAATCTGAAGGCCACATGAAGTTTGGAGGTCTGTATCAATTGACTGCAGAAAGTTGGCAACCTCTGCACACTAAGCACCTCAGCATCCGCTGACCCCGCTCTTTCATTTTATGTGGCCTGCCACTTCATGGCTGAGTTTGCTTCCATTCCCAATCGCCTCCACTTTGTTATCATACCATTAACAGTGGACTGTCGAATATTTAGTAGTGAGGAAATTTCAGAACTGGACTTGTTGTACAGGTGGTATCCTATCACAGTACCACACTGGAATTCACTGAGCTCCTGAGAGCGACCCACTCTTTCACAAATGTTTGTAGAAGCAGGCTGCATGCCTAGGTGCTTGGTTTTATACACCTGTGACCATGGAAGTGATTGGAACACCTGAACTCAATGATTTAGATGAGTGAGTGAATAGGTTTGGCAACATAGCAGTGTGTGTGTGTGTGTGTGTGTGTGTGTGTGTGTGTGTAAAATGACCATCCCATGACTTTGAAATAATATTAACAATTTCCCAGTGTCATGCAAACTATAAATACTAATTCTGTGACTGTTATACTGCTTGTTATGCGATACTATTTGTAGCTATAAAAGAATATATTGTTTAACATAAAAACAAACTCAGGGTCCAAACTCACTTTTATCAGTAATAATAATAATGCCTTAGACTTATATAGTGCTTTTCACAGTACTCAAAGCACTTTACAATTCTGTGCCTCACCTCAATCATACTTGGTGGTGAGCTACTAATGTAGCCACAGTTGCCCTGGGGCGTGGCCCCTCCAACCACACAACCAGATTCACACTTAGGCAATGTGGGTTAAGTGTCTTGCCCAGGGACACAATGACAGCACACGCTCAGACAGGGACTCGAGCCCATGACCCTCCGGTTGCGAGGTGAGCACCTACCCACTGCACCACTGCCACCCCGTCAGAGCCACTGCACTATCAGAGCTTTTAAGCACGGTTTGCAGTCTTCCTCAACTGACTGAGTGGATTCCAATTAGCAGCTCAAACCACAAACTCCTGAAAAGTTGTATCAGGTGTTTTTGTTGTGTTTTGCTGCCAACTACCCTTGTGAGGTAAATAATAAAATTTTAATGTTCAACAGATCAGTGCGGCTTACTTTCCTATAAACTCCAAGTCTAGAGGGGCTTTGAAGATTTGTTTCAGCAAAAATTTAGTTCAGGCAGACCACAAAGTCCCAGGGCATCAAATGATAGGTGAGCTGTCAGATGATATAGGCTTGTATGAGATCAGCCGCTGATTCACTTGTTTGCATCCATTGGCGTGCCTTCCACAGGGCACCTCGCTTTAGCCTGCCCTTACCGCTTCCTCTCTGAGCCGCTTTGCAAACTCCCTCCATCTCAGCTGTTCCTTATTTCTTCTTTTCATGCTGTCTGATGCATCGGCGTGTCAATACCATGATGTGATCTGGTCCTCAAGGGGACTCATTCATGCTGCTCTCCCTGTCCTGGATTTTCTATGCGAAAGACAATGGAAGTCACACATTAGATCCATAGCACCAAATATAACTCAAGCTTCTGCAAATGAGAATAAAAATTTATTTGAGTAAAACGGTTCTGGCTGAAATCACTTTTTTTTTCCTTTTATTTTTTTAGCTGTCTACCTGAAATTACAAATTTTATGTTGCACTTTTCCCAGATAATAGTTTCCCTTGACAGCATATTTAAAAATCAATGCATGCCTCGATGCTAATTTACTATGCCTTTATCCAACTCTTTAGAGTAGTTTTCATAACAATTTATCATAATCTGCTGCAGTCGGAAACTGTCACCAATGTGCCCATTTAGGCTGACATCCTAGAGTCCACCTACACATGATTAATTTCATGTCAACACACTAGGAAGTTACAGCAAACAATCAGTCTGCTAATAATGGTAAACTATTAACTACTATTTTATATGTGATTGAGATATCTAACTAACTACTTTCACATTTTTTATGAAGTGGTTCCATGGGCAGTTTTGTTACTGCGACCGTTGTTAAGTGTCACTTCCTGACTGTGTGTTTGTTTTTCACTCAATAATGCATTATTTCTGATCCCGTTTATTTGTGTGTCATGCAGAAATTAAATTAAATCAACAACGCTTTTGAGCTCTGTGTATATGTACAAGCCACAGGACGGCCTCATTAATCAAGTGTGTCCCGGTGAGCTCAAATAAACTTCTCAATCTGACTTTAATGAAAATCCATCACATAAGTACACACATATGCGCAATTACGGCAAAGTTTTTACTTCTGATTTTTCTGATTATACTGATCTTTGACCTAGTTTAAAAAAAAAAAATCAAAGCAGTACATTAGTTTGACAACTCCATGGGAAGTCACCTCCAACCGCCTGCCTAGCCTGTGTACATGTTTGATGCCATCAAATAACTTTAGAAGACGTGAGATGCTTTGCTCTGTCTGGAAAAAAGTTGCTCAGCTCATTTGATTTGCCACTAAAAGCCCTTTGAATAAAACCCACATATTTATACTTAAGAGTCTGTGTACATCAATACGCCTGATTGCATTTCTGCAGTCTGTAAAATATCTGATAGATACCCATTTCCCCGCTCATTTTGGGAAATAGGTACTTAAGCTTTTGTGTAGTTCATTCATCGAGGATGGGGGATAGAGGGGATGGAAAGCAGATATCTGGTTTGTGTTGTTTTCCCTCCTTGAGTTGATTAGTTTTACATTTGCTTACACCTTGCAGCATTTTGCTCAGTTCACACTTTTGTCTAGCCTTGGAAATGTTCGTCATTTCCTGCTACCCAAATCGTGTTCTCAATTGCAGTTTTTCAAAATGTATATTCATTGCTGAGCTATGTTGGCACTGACTAGAGGTGGCTGATTGATGAGGGAGTCAGTAAGGAATTTCCTTCCAAGGCGAGGGATCAGCCTTTACCCTATGCACCACTCTAACTATGATGATCTCCAATGAGTCTTGGTTTGTGAACACTATTTCACAAAGCATGAAGAACTTAGGGGGTATTGAATAAACAGCACGGTTTAACATGGTTTATTCTTTTAATTTGCTTTGTCAATATCAGATACTTACTGCAGATGTTGTCATCTTCAAGCAGATTTTTCATTCTCAGTGACTTTCCTGGCTGACTTGCACTTGCAGGATTGAGAAAAGTCCATTGTTAGAGAGGAATTGTGAGATTGCGGAATATTTGCTAAGCCTGTAATTAAATTTTGCTCCGTGATCATATTGAATGAACAAAATACCAGGGACGTGCAGCTCCATTAGTACAATCTAATCCTTAATTGTCATAAAGTTTTAAAATGATCTGACAAACCGCTCTGCTTCGCTTCATTTCCATCCCCTCTTCTGTGATTGTGGTGCAGATTTAACAAGAAAAATTGGGCTTTTACGTGGATTATTGACTTATCAGTGAGCTTCATGAAAAATGAGTCTGCAATAATTTATCCATTTAGAATATTACCCCTAAATGTCAAGTGGAGCCCTCTTCAGCATGATGCATGTTGAAAGAGCATCACCAAGTGGCTGCAAACAGAACTGCTCTCCTCATCTGAAACTTTAAAGCTTGGCTAAGAACCAGATCATGTCTCCATGTAGGATCATTGAGGATATTTCCACAAAATCACTGAGGCAGCGAGCTAAATATACAAATATCTGTTGTATCCTTTCCCGTGTTTTAACTGTTTCAAACATATAGGACATAACATTTTATGATTATAATCTGTAGCATAGATGATGTACTAAAGGAATTTAAAAATGTTCCCTGATGTTGATACATATTCAGTAATAGCCCAAATAAATCAGATGCAGTGAGTCCAGTGAGTGTGTCAACATTTCAACTAATTGTTTTAGTACACCCCCCCCAAAAAAAACAGCAAAATATATTTGCCATAAATTCTTTTTATATGATTTTTTTTAACCCTGTCTAATGCAGTAAATATTATCAGCTCATGATGCTCACTAGGTGGCAGCATTTCCAATCTGTTCTCCTTGATCCACACGTAATGTGTCACGCTGCTGCCTTTTGTTATTGACTTGTGCAGCAGATATAATGAGGAGTAATGGGTAAAAAGCAAGAGCCGAACTACATAATGAAAGCCACACTGTAACTTGTACTCGTATTTTCTCCTGTTTTGTTATGCATGCTGCAAGACTTCTTGAAGAGTCCTTGTATGCATTACAATACATCATCTTATGCTGACACAAAGTGTGGGAGACAGAAAACGACAGCGTGGCATTTCTAATTTGATTTGTTTCTCATTGGAGTGTGTTTTTGTTTGAGGTGGCTTAATTAGAGCTGAATCTCGTCAAAACTGGAATGTGTCTTTCCTGGTAGAACTATCCTCTGATCACCTCCAGCTGAATACCCAGTTGTTTTAACTCAAGCTTATCAGCTGCATATGTTTTCCCCACAGCTGTCAGGCATATTTTCATGCTTCAAGTCTGCAGGCAGAGTGAGATGGAACTTTACAGTGTGTCACATATATACCCACTGTGCTTTCTCCATCAAGTTAAACAACTTAATGCCTGAACAAAAAAAACAGTCACTCGGGATCTTGATCCAAATTGTTATAATTAAGGACCTTAATTATCCCTACAGTCACTGAATATCACAATTTTCAGTTAGTCTCTTCATCTTTGGCATGATGTGTTTGTGAAGAAGACATTATTTTTTTAAAAGCAAACAGATTTTATTTGCTAAGCAGCGTACATGTACTGCCATCTCAAGAGGGAATGAAAAAAAAAGAAACAGTGTGAGCATCCAGATGTAAGACTGAATGATGGGAGGTGATTTATGAGCTGCAGCCACTAACAGTGTGAGGTCATTAACATCTGTCCATCAGCCACCGTCATGCCACGGTTGTCTTGCCTTCTTGTATTGCTAATAGTAGTTTAACTCATCACCCTGCATTGCCTGGAGTCCAAGTTTAAGGTTATGATTGTGCAGCTTCTAAGGATTTAGCATTATAGCAGCTTGTCAGCTGAAACCACAAATTTGGAAATAGGTTCTTGCAACCCTGTTATTCTCATGCGGCTAATGTGATAAAAGTTGCTGAGCTTGGCAGAAAGATGGCGCCAGGGATGGCTAGATAGATGGATGGATAGACAGAGGTGGGCTACTTTAGTAAGACAACGGGATGCTTCACCGAGTAGGAGAGCCAATTGCACTGCATGGGTGAGAGCAGGCAGCCTGCTCAAAACAGCCTCCTGCTTACTCTGGCTTCCAGGAATCAGCATGGTTTTTCACAAAAACTTCACAACAGCTGGGAACGCGTGACAAAGAAACAATGCTGTGTGGATAATTACTATCCTGATACATTTGGATGCAGAAATGAAATGTGTTTCCAGTATTCTGCTCCCCCCATGTTTTATCTTATCGTGCTTTTCCAGTCACGAGGATCTGCCACTAAACCATTTCAGTTCTGGGATACCTTTCAGCTTTCCCACCAAATATTTTCTCAGGCTTTACAGAATTTTTGATAAGGAAATAGGAGAAAGTTGGTAGGCCTAGCGATAGAGACTAATGCTGACTTATCGAGCACCGTGATGAAGAGGTCTCAGATTCACATGGGAGTTGTGGTATGCTGTGTTCCCGCAGGGCTCCCCAGGTCCTTAATTTGATTCGGCATGGTGCACCTCAGCCACAGGTGGAGTAGTTTCAAAGGAACTCTTCAGATTGCACATGAAAGAGTGATGATTCTGCTGTCTATGGATGATGTCTTAGATTCTCCCAAAATATTTTTGATTTGGGAGATTTTCACATTGACGGTCAAATATGGCGATCTGTAAGGGAGGTCAGCCGCCTAACTCTATACTATAGCACTTCAGATTAACACCAGCGTTACGTCACATATGATACATGTGTAAAAAGGCAACTACTTTGCTAGCCTGTCAGCCACAGCTTTAAGGAGATAATACAGTATGCCAAGCTGTGCTCAGGGGTAGTTTCACACCACCAAGGCAGCCAGAAAAACCTGTTGAAGCCTAACACGGTAGCTAGTACTCAGCAGAATTCCCCACAAATGTGAAAGAATCCTCTCTTTTCTCCTAGCAGTCAGAACCTCTTGGCAGCGCTCCAGGACAGCAGTAAATTCACATTTTAAATCGTCACCGTGGCTGGAAATGTCGGTCATGAGAAATGGCTTTTTCCATCTCATGGCTTCCACACAGCTCCTTGTCTCATCATTAAAGGATTAACAGGCTCTTTCTACAGGGGCGGGGGAGAGAGTAAGAATAGAGGAACATTTTCTAATTGTAATGTGTTTCAGGTGAGCATTATCTTGAACTGCGCTTTAATGAGAACTTGCTGATCACATCCAAGGTGCGCCTTTCGTGCTCAAAAATATGGCCCCGCCAATGAAATGGGATTGCAAAGAAGAAAGCGGGTGAGACCTAAAGTCACTGGGGAGGCTCAAAGCCTTCTTTGCAAGAAATCTACTAATTCTACACCATTTTCTTCTGAGTCCTTGCAACAAACTCATGTGTGTTTGTGCTGCGCAGCTGCATTAGCAGGCATGCTTTCATTAAATGTTTTATGGCACTCTAACGTGCAGAACTTGGGACTGCAGAACAGCGTGCCCAAAATTCGTCTTAATTGATAAAATCTGCAAATTTTTATTAATATTTTTTGCTGTTGAAAGACTGACATTAAAGGGATTCTGTGGAACCAGAGCCTTGCTGTATTAGTATTGAGTAAACAGCCAAAGCTTAAGAGGTGGACTCATGGGTACAATCTGTCATGCAAACACTGCTAAACGTTTTATTTTCTTTTAGATTTTCCAAAATTAATTTTTATTTATACCCAGCCTCGCTTCCGTTGAACTCGGTGCACAGTGGTAAGTGATATGGCAACAGCATGTGGCCAGGAAACGTGAGCATAAATTAATACGGCTCAGCAACGTTTGACTCACATTTTCCTGTTTAAAGGAGAAATAATCATTAATTGACTCGATCGGTCCTCTGCTAGGTTTGTTTTAATGGTGCCCATCTTAGTTCGCTTTTCATGGACGTTCTGCTTTAGCATAAACACTGTCGGGAAGTGCAGCGTCAGCAAACAGAATAGCGGAGTTTGTTTCTTACAGAGCAAACACTTTTTGGCTGTGTGTGTGTGTCTGTGTGTATGGGAGTGTGTGTGCATGCGTGCGTGCCCTGGCCAGCTCGTCAGGGGCCGCCTGTCTGCCCCATTATGTGTTTGGTGTCAAACGGACTGTGAAGAGGTGTACAGGGCCCCTGGGAGTCATATACCAAAGTTAACAATTTGCTTACACTCTCATTTCTCTTCACATCTGATTTGTATATCATCTGTGTACACTCTTGTGGTATAATAAACTGTGCTGGTAAATGTCTTTGTCCTGAAGTTGACCTCAGAAGACAGGCTATTGCCTCTCTACCCCCTACACCATGCAGTCTTTTAGAAGAGGCGTTGCTTTCCTCTTCAGAAAGGATACACGTTTATGAGGAACAAATGATTAAAAAAAAACATAAACAGCAAAGGTTCATTGGCCTCCAGATGAATTTTTCCAACCATCCAATTTAAAGAAACAGATGTGTGTTTAGTCACAAAGTGACTCAGCAGATGCTTTCAGTTTGGAAGTTGGACAACAAAGCTCCACTCGCCGCACAGACAGACACTCTGACATGTGGGACGGTGTGTTGACTGCTTTCTCTCTCCCCCCCAAAAAAAAATCTTAATTAATTCAACTCCTTTTCCAAAGATCTACTGAACTTTCAACAGTCAGGATCTTCTCTTTCAGAAAATCTATGAGTGATGTTTCATGTCCAAAGGAATGTGTTACATTGTTTCAGCGTGCAAGCGTATCACTCCAGTCGTCTGCCCTCGCAACAAATTTAGCCATTTTCACTCAGGAAATCCTCGTCTGGTATCTGAGCCAGGACAGCATACAAGAGTGTGCTGACGCCATCACACGTGAAATGCTGCAAACATAAGCTTTTCATCTGTATTTTACAACAGAAAACAACCAAACCATGTGTGTTAACTGACTAAATAGCTGACACACACTTTATGGTTTGCTTTCATTATTGATGTTATAATCAGTTATTTCATTTGCATTCTTTGTCAATAATTTCTAATGTAATAAAGATGTAGTGCGTGGCTCGGTTAGCATGCCAAGAGCAAAGCCTCATATATGAGGAACTAAGCAATCAATAGTAATCTGCCAGTAGAGCTCCTGCTCTAACTATATTAAATATGCAGTTCTTGGTCTGAAGACAGCAATGTCTGTAAATAATGCCCCAATCCATTTGAGTTAATTAAATATACACTTTATAGTAAGTCATTAATGCTGCTGCTTTAATGCTGCTTACTCTCATGTTCTCTGTCAATATATGTCTTTACTGTTTTATTTCCTTTGACTCAACAAATCCACAGGCAAAGTACATTGTGTCATATACTGTTATCTTGTTTCCTTTGTGTGCACTAATAAGGAAATTTGAATTTCACAATGTTTAGTGGATGTGGACGCATCCACTAAACATTGGGAAAGTACAGGAAAATGTAGTGCCATACAAAACACATATTCACACAAATAAATGTCATCATCTTCATCATTATCATCATCTTTTTCTTCTTTGGGCTGCTCCCATTACGGGTCACCGCAGTGGATCATCTGCCTCCATCTCACCCTATCCCTAGCATCCTCCCCTGTCACACCAACCTTCTGCATGTTCTCCTTCACTACATCCATGAACCTCTTCTGCAGCCTTCCTCTTTTCCTCCTGCCTGGTAGCTCCATGTTCACCATCTTGATGATTCACATGTTTGATTTGGCACGGATTTTACCCCAGATGACATAACCCTCCCCATTTATCCAGGCTGTGGACCGGCACTAGGAGCACATTGACATATACTCCCTCACTGTATACGCTTCAGTTTTGCAGACATATTTCTGCTGTTGCTCCTGCAGGTGTGGCCATTTTCTGTGCAAATAACTTACTTATATTGCTTACATTCCATTGAATGTACTTAAAGCATGGATGACATCCCCAACTGATCTGTGGACTCTGCATTTTTAAAGCCTCATATTAGCATGTTTTGGTGCCATGAGTGAACATATTCAGACAAGAGGGTGGACTGCTACTGTAAGTTATTGGCCTACACTAGCAAGCTAGGTTAGCAAGCTGCAAGACTTATGGTTTTTCAGATAACTGCATCAAAGTGCACAAAAGCCACAAACTCAACTGATTGGTCCAGTTCAATGACTCATATTAGCAGAAGTGAAGTCTAACAGATAGCAATTGGCAACAAATCCCATGTGCTGTCAGTCACAGCAGTTCAAGCCCTAATTTTAAACATTACAACAGCACTTAAAGCATGCTTCTTTTTTTTAAATTCTTGGCCTCAAGTGGCCACTTTAGGAAGTGCTGTATTTGGCACGTTCATGGCGGCTTCTTTTTCAACCCCAGAGATAATTAGGCCACCCTAGTCAAATCATACAGTCATATTAAGGCGATCCATTCACCCCTTTGAGTGAGGCATAGCAACAAACTCCCTGCCCAAGAGAATACTAAAAGTTGAAGCTGTAATAAAACAAGCAAAAACAAACAAACAAACAAAAAAAACCTCCCTGCACTCCCTACTGTTACTGCTGGTGTCAGGCTCAAATTTGCACCTAATACAAGCCAAAGTTTCCTGCCCTGCAGTCTGCAGCTATAGACCGCTGCCACTAATATGCATGTCAAGAGTACATATCTCAGATTGGCTCGGCTGGCTTTTGTGTGTTTGGCAAGTGTGAGTATACACAGTGAGGCTGCTGGAGACTATATTTTCTGCCACAGTTATGTTTGTGGGTAATTATCTCATATGAGGGTAAATACTAGTGAAATTATGGTCACTTTTCAAACTACATCTTTCACAGATGTTGTTTTAAAAATGCAACCTATACTAATATGGCTAAAGCCTTTTTTGCACATGTCCCAGTCATATATATATATATATATATATATATATATATATATATATATATATATATATATATATATATATATATTTTCTCCTGGCATTTGCCACTTATGAACAGCTTGTTTTCTTAAAATTAGGCAGCAGGCAGCTGTCACCTTTGTGATAACACCCCAAACGATAAACAGCTAGCAATTTAAAATATTTTTTTTCATCTCTTTTCTTCTCTAGTCAAAAACTTTTGCTACTGTCCGTGAGAATTTTCTGAGATTTTTGCTGACATGCGTGAAATCTTGAGCATGGTAATTCGAGAAAGTAACCGGTCTCTTTATGGGGATGGCCTCACATGTAGCAGATGGATGTCTAAACCAATCTGGAATTGAGACAAAGATCTCCGCCACACTCTCCCCTGGGAAACTGGGTCCACAGGTTAATTCTGACCTAATCAATCAGAGCCTTGAATGGAATTACCTTTGCGTATCCCTGATCTTTCACTCAGCCAATTAAGACTATTCATCTGCTCGGGGTGGAGACAGTCCCATGGCACTTGCAGGGTCGAACTAATTAAACATCTTGGCTTCTTGCTGCTGTCTTCCAGCTCATTTCCTTAAAACCTGGTCAACTCCATCGTGGTTCAGCAAAACTGCTCTTTTTGTTTTAGATGTTTACTGTGTTTGATTATTGATTTGGACCTGAAGTCATCCCAGGTTAAGTGTAAATCTGTAAGAGGTCACGCTGCAGAAGTAATCAGGAAAATGGCGAGTGACAGGCTTCATTGCAGTTGAATTGTGTGGCAGACAAAATGAAAACTCAAAGTGATACAGAGAGGTGGAGATGCTGCTTAGAATGAGCACATGTGATAGATGATCTTCCCTACAATGGCAAGCCATCAACAGCAATCAATGCTAAAATTGAATGATTGGCAAATGACAGCCATGCTGAGGTCTGGATGCCTTTGTTTCAGATTCTGCCTTAATTTTGCCTCTTGCTCACATATGTTTAGAATTGTTTGCTGTAATGAGTCCCTTCCTTATAACCAAGCAGGCTTGTCCTTGGACGCAGCAGCTGGCTGCCATAGAAAATGAAGTCATAGCCATGTCTTCCTTCCACAATATAATCTTTTCTCAATGCACTTCCAATTTCAAACTTAGACAGGATTACTCAGAATAGATAAGGAAAGTGGAAAATTTCATTTCTAATGGTTATAATAAAAAATGCTGCATTACCTTCATGCTGTAATCGCTATAATCTTAAAAATTAGTTACAACTGAAACTGATACCGTGGATCCATTTTCCCTAACTACAGTATGAGTTATTCTTTGAAGAGGGGGAAAATGAAGCAGGAGATCGGCCAGCAGATTGGTACAGTCTCTGGTGAAGGCAGAGCTGAGGCTGAAGGTGAAAATGTCAATTTACTGCATCTTTCCTTGCCGTGGGTAGTGACCAAAACAATGAGATGCTGGTGACAAGCGGTGCAAATGAGTTTCCTCCAAGTGGAGCCTGAGCTTACCCTTAGAGGCAGGGTGAGGATGCTGCCCTGTGGAAACCTACCAGAAGGAGTTTTTCGGGCATGAGCACCCAGAAAACGATGGAGGTAATGGCAGAGTAGTACTGCACTAAAGTGTTGCACTAAAACTATGGCACAGCCACATAATGGTGGTATATTTAACACAAAGATAGTGCCTATCTTGACAAAACATAATAGGCTCTAAATGTGTCTTATTTTGCTTACAATGCTAATGTAAGAGCCACTACCAATGTCGATGTACTGTATGTAGCCTACACCATTTATTTTTGTTTTTATAGCTATGATAAACCATGTATAGACTAAACAGAGCCAATAAATATTGAACAAATTACCAGTTCAATTATACTCAGTCTCTGGGCATTGAATACAGGACTATAACCCAAGTGATCTGGACACAGATAAGCTGCTGATGGATGGATGGATGGATGGATGGATGGATGGATGGATGGATGGATGGATGGATGGATGGATGGATGGATGGATGGATGGATGGATGGGATTTAGAAAAATATAATTCAATTCATTTATATAAAATGACATGACTCAAAGGAAAGCAACATTTGGCAATATTTTCTCTCATTTTATGTCAAAAATGCGCTAAACAGTTCCAGCAGGCAACACAGTAGTGCTAATTAAAGCGGTTATTCAGATGATAACATCTTACCACTAATCCTGGGCATATTGATTATACTGTCTGGGCCTCAATCTGTGCATCACTCAGGGTTTAAGTGGCCTTTGGAAGCCCCAGCACTGAAAGGAGGGCACAAATAAATAACAGAAGCAATGAGCCATGTTAAGAAAGCATGTCGACAGCCTGTATGACTTTATTCGACCATTTTAATAAAAGTTTTATTTTCAAAATTCCAGATTAATCAGTAAAAGCGTACTTGAAATAGAGGTGAATGCTCTGTGTTAGCAAACAACTGACATATGTGAGCAGGACAATGAATGTCCAGCCATAAGCATACTGGGGGTTTTGATCTGGATATGCAAACATTTTCAGGAAGAAAGCTGCTCTCTTCCAGCAGACCGGTGTCCTCCTTAGAGGGGATGGAAGCAGTCACTACGTCAAAGTAGGGAGCTGCATATTTTAGCATGTGTTTTAATATAGTAAAAAATTACATTTGAACCAAAACGGTGATCTTTTTCCTATCTTTTTGTGTCTGTCCTTATCCAAACTGCAGCTACAAGCAAAAGTCAACAACAAGTGAAAACAAAACAATAGAAGTGGTCCCAGATAAGGCTTTATAACTCCCGTTGCAAGTCAAGTGTGTTTGCCTTTGTTGGTCCTTTTCATTACAAACACTTTCATGATGCATCAGGAATGTGTACATGGGTAGTTTAAGAAGGTAAGACAAACAGCTGGTTTAGACTGAACTTGTGATTAAGATACACTTAACTTACTGCTACTTACTTAATATATGAAAATATTTGCTTGTTAGTATTAAATACAAGATAGTTAATGGGGCTGTGTTTTAGTTTTGCAGACATTTGATTCATTTCACTGATATATTTATATTTACCGTAAAAGACACTCAATGGCCACTTTTTTTAGGTACACCTGATTGACTGCTCAGTGCGTTTAGGCGACCTGCTGAAGTTCAAACCGAGCATCAGAACGGGGAAGACAGGTGAAATTAAGCAACTTTGCACGTGGCATGGTTGTTGGTGCAAGACGGGCTGGTGTGAGGATTTCTGAAACTGCTGATCTACTGGGATTTTCCCCACACATGACCATCTCTAGAGTATTCGGAGAATGATCCGGAAAAAGAGAAAAAAAATCAAGTCAGCCACAACATAAGACCACACCAAATGCCACTCCTGAATAGGAAACTGAGTCTTTATGACTGTGTGACACTCTCATGTCAATATGGACCAAAGGTGAGGAATGTTTCCAGCACCTTGATGAATCTGTGCCGCAAAGAATTCAGGAAGCAGTCAAAGTGACCGGTGAGTGTACAGATGTCATGATGGGGTCAAAACAAAGTTCAGGAGGAGACCAGAATCAGTGGGACTCGTGCTTCGTAGACTAAGAATGCCTTTTATAAAATTTCCCAATCATCCATTAAATAGCTTGTTAAATTTTAAGTGTGCATCAAACTGGTGCATCACTGATGTCAGTCACATCATCCGAGTGGCTATAATCATTCAGAAGTTAAGGCTACATTCAAGGTTTTTTTCCACTTGGAAAGAGAAAACAAGCTTAAAGTAGAGCATCTGATACAACATCTGACGTGTTATCACCTTATAAAATTTTCCACTGTGAGCATACTGGAAAACAATTGCTGTTTTATATAGTTTGAAGCCTTAAAACTCAGAAATAGAGTTATTTATGAGCAGAAACTAAAATAAATGAACAGCATTTTATATAGTTCTATAGTTGCATTAGCCATTAGAGTTTGGGCAGAGTGTGCATGCAAGCACATGGTTAAAAACAGCATCCATCAAAATGAGTAACAACTGGGCTAATTGAGAACCTTTACAATGAATGAAAGCTAATTGAATTCTACTGTGCCGGTGCTTTCAGACATTGATTTATTTTGAAATTAGTCATGCTCGTCAGTTCACCCCTGACCCCAGGAAGCATATAAAACAGCAGGAAGTTTACACAAGCCCCAATTTCTATGTGATGGGTGACACAGGGCCCGTATATCCACCATGGGTCTATCGTGCAGGCACTCTAATCTGATAAATGGGCCTTTGTTTCACACAGATTTATTTATTATGTGGATTTACAGCAGGTGCATGCAGTATTTGGTATCTACACTGAGTACATTTTTCATTGAGAACCACCACACAGTTGTAAAACGAGGGCATTAAAATTATATGGCACTATTAATCACTGAAATCAATATAAATTGGACACAATTTATTTAACTAGATACTAGAAAGCAAAACCATATCTTATAAGGAAGTGTAACAAGCCACTTAATTTTGAGAAGATAATATCCTCTGCACTGGAGCCTTACAAGGTTTCCAGTATAATAACAGCTGGATGAAGTCAGCTTTTATCAAGGAAGGATAGCGATAACACATTAAATGTTCCATCTGCTCGATACTGCAACAGCAACTCAAAATGTCACTGTTTATTGAATTATGTCTTCCAGTTTACAGCAAAAGAATGAAAATGCATTCTGAAAATATTATTGCAAGGGCAAGAGTGCAACAGTCTTTTATGGGAAGTAAGCCCGCAAGGGGTGTGCCTTGTGTTCAATAAATAATAAATATGAGCTGCTCTGAACCAAGAGTTACAAGGCCAGGACAAACATGAGACATAACTTGAACCTCTTCTTGTGTTATGTGCTTGCCTTCGCAGGTGAATGGCTTTCGTGGGTGTCTGGGGGCTGGCTGGTCTGGGGAATGTAGGGTGAAGGTGAATGGAAGAAAGTCTGGAGGTCCTTTGGGGCCGGATAATTTGAGGTGGGTATCTGGCATTTGAAGGTTCATGGTTCACGGGGAGCTGACAAGATTGCAGTTCCACGGGGAAGTCTTTGGTGTGTCAAAGGGTTTGTAGCCACCTTCCAGTTCCAACACATGGGAACTGACATCATGCATCTGTGTCTAATGCCAGGGTCGGGTAAGGGATATGTCTTGACACTTGACCTTTGGTGAAATTCAGCCATTCGTCACGCGTCGCTGAATCAGGGGCTCTGGCTCCTGGCACATCTGTTCATAATGCAGGTAAAGTGTGGGGGCTGCATCTTCCATGAATCCCATCAACCAATCTACTGATATATAAATTGATCGCAGTTGAGGCATTGTTCTTCTTACCCGGACTACAGCAGAAGGTACTCTCCTTTGAACCTAAAAAAACAGCGATAGTTTAAAATACTGCCTCCTTTTTTATGCTCCATCTATCTTAACACTTCAAACACTGTCACGATTGTATCAAAATGCCCCATTTAGCAGCCCACTGGTGTTTAAAAGGATCATGAAAAGGGGTCTTTAAGGAACTTCAGCTGTTTACATTACCCAAGATGAATGACACCAGGTCCCAGTTAGATACACACTTTGTTATTTTTTTGAATGGCTTTCTGTAAAGCCACACATTTATATACTCTCAATGATGGTCACAGAACAAAATACATTTTGACCTGACTACGAGGTTACTGTGTATTAAAAGCCTGAACATCCTGGATAAAACAATGACAATTTTGGACATAACAGCTGCAAGCTTCTTCTACCCAACCACCACCAGCTGTTTCTGTTCTGATAAATTGTTGAAGCAGTGTCTATTGAGTCAGCATGAGCTGTGGCTAAACACTAGGATGTTGAAAATGAAAGAAAAAATTTGGGGCTTGTAATAAAAAGTAAGTTTAATGCACCTCTTTAGCCACCTTCTTTATTTCTGCTTGAGGCTAGGACTCAAGGCTACATTTATTCCTACCTTGATTGCTGCCAGTATAACACCAGATTGAATCATCTTCAAAGTGGCACACTGACAGTGTTCAAGTGTCAAACTGCATTTCCTTGAACTGCCGGCTTCAAAGCGAATCCTTTCCCTTTGACTTCGAATGTGCCCAGCTGCTTACTGTTTGGTCCACTGTTCAACTTCTTTGATAAATTTCTGTGTTAAGCCTGTTTTTCTAGAAGCCAAAATAATGATCCAAGATTCAGCATATTTATCACAATGACTTATGATATCAAACTAGCTAACTACTTAGCCCTAACATTGACAGTTCCACCCTCTGATCCAAATGTGGCTGCATTCTTCTTCAAAAAACCAAGATGGCTAAATGCAAAATTTTACCTGAGCTTATAACAGAGTTATAAGACTCTTGCTAAATGAGTTGAATCTGTTGTGTTTCTGTACACTTCTTCTTCTTGTGAAACAGATGGGGCACTGTCTTTGTACTCTCCTCTGCACGGCCATCCTGTTTTTAATTAAAGCTATTCCCATCATAAACAAGTACTGCATCTTCGTCAATCTGCGACTGACACCAGGTCACTGATAGACAGCTGACCCGGACTATTAATTAAGGTTCAATCGGATAATCACGACTGTTTAGAATTGACACCGAGTTTAAAGCTGAGAACGCCCACAGACTATAAATGAATGAGATTCAAACTGAACAAAGTGACAGCTATTGAGTGACCTTGTTGCTCTGGGATGATGAAGAAGAAAAAATCCCTCTTTACCTGATTGAAATTCCTGCTGAGGTGGTACGTGGGGACCTAAAGTAGGAGCAGTGATCCACAGCGACAGTCAAACAGCAGGAATTCAGATGAAATCAGATAGCAGATATCAGTCCTACCTCAAGAAGATTTTTATCTGCATCTCCTTCCTATACACCATCTGCTTAAGTCATGAATTATGATAGATGGTTCTGGGGTGGACTCTGCTTGCTGCAACAGGCTTTGCCTTCAGCTAAGACTTTTTTGTTTTTGGTTCAGATTGTGTGTTTTATCTCATTTTGATCACTGACTGAGGGTGTTTGCTATTCAAAGCAATCACTGCAGGGTCTCGTCAAAGTTTGTACTACTAGCCAAATCGGGAATATGCTGCTGATTTGAGAGTTCAAATGGAGGTTAAACCACCATGTTCCTAGCATGAGGTATTGTAAAATCAACTAATAGGAAAAACCAACTTTAGCCAGTCATTAGCCAATCTTGCATATTTTTTTTTTGCTCTTTATTAATTGTTTACCACATAGTTCATAACATGTATTCATCAAATTGGTTTTTTTTGAGCACTTGTACAGCACATATAAGTTTACAGTGAATAAAATGAGGGAATCTGACAGAGTGACAGTCCAGGTAAATGAGTGAAGAAATCCAATAAAATGCAGCAGAAGGCACAGTAATGAGATGGGAACTGATTTGGAGAGTTAATGAGCAGAAGCTGACGGATAATTTTATTCAGGTTGATTGCACAAGTCCAAAAGATCCACACAAAGTGATAAAAACCTAAAACTCCAAGAACACAATAAGCAGCACCGAGAAGAAGAGCAAAGACTTGAATAATGGGCTACAAATACTCACACAGGAGGCCAATTATTAATTTACACCTTGCTTCTTTCTCAAGACCTGAGACCTGTTTGATTATCAGCAAATACAATACAAAGTCAAACAAACACAAATTGATAACATTACCATTTGTTCAACCAGTTTACTTGACTTCAAATAATCTGAATACAGCAATACGTAACTGAACGAAGCAACCAAACAC
>JAMQGT020008178.1:0-16848 GCA_024447675.2 Pterophyllum scalare
GTCCGAACGGACCATGTTACGCACCTCCATTGTTGAGACTGCTGCTCAGAGCTGTGGTTGCAGGGTGGTTGGTGCCTGCTGTGGTGGTAATCCAGATCAAATCAGATGGTGGACACCGGAGGTGAAGGAAGTCATCAAGGTGAAGAAGAAGTCCTATCAGGCTTGGTTAGCCTGTGGGACTTCGAGGCAGTTGACAAGTACCGGCAGGCCAAGTGGAATACCGCTCAGGTGGTGGCTGAAGCAAAAACTTGGGTGTGGCAGGAGTTTGGCAAGGCAACGGAAAAAGACTTTGGACAGCCTTGAAGCGATTCTGGCAAACCGTCAGGCGACTCAGGAGAGGAAAGCAGTGCTCTATTCACATGGTGTATAGTGCGGGTGAAGCACTGCTGACTTCAACTGAGGATATAGTTGGGCAGTGAAAGAAATACTTTGAGGGCCTCCTTATCCCACTGACACGCCTTCTGGAGTGGAAGCAGAGTCTGAGGAAGAGGGGGATTACTTACTAAGGGTGATGTCACTGAGATATATAAACAACTCCTTGGTGGCAGGGTCGCTGGGTTGGATGAGGATAACCCTGAGTTCCCGAAGGCTCTGGATGTTGTAGGGCTGTCTTGGCTGACACGCATCTGTAACATCATGTGGAGATCTGGGAGGTGCCACTGGAGTGGCAGACTAAGGTGGTGGTCCCCATCTTCAACAAGGGGGACTGGAGGGTGTGCTCCAACCATCGAGGGACCACACTCCTCAGTCTGGTTCGTTGTTATGGGCCATTCTGTTCCTGTACAACTGTAGCAAGAGCTTCATCTACACTGCCGGCAATAAGTCAAACTTGTTTCCTGTGGATGTTGGACTTTGCCAGAGCTGCCCTTTGTCACTGATTCTATTTTCTCTTACTGGGGTCTGGGGAAGATTTCAACACCTGTCTCTTGATATGAGGTCTGAAGAGGTGTCAAACCAAGTTAAGTGGGCAAAATTAGGCTGGAAAGACAAAACAGATCTATCACAGACAGAAGAAACTTAACAAGTGTTTAAAATAAGCTATTTGAAATACACTGGTCAACTCAGTAACACTGCACAGCCTGGAAAATCAGGAAGGCAACTGAAGTTGATGACTATAGATTTCTTTTCCTTTTCATTTCAAGAACAATATCAATGAGGTATGTTTCTTACAAACAAACTCTTCAATCTAGAGACACCTTCCTGAATGTCTGGAATATTAATTGGACAGATAAAACTAAGATTAGCTTGTACCAGAATGATGAGAAAACAAAAGTATGGAGAATAAAAGAAAGCATTCATGATCCTAAGCAAACCACAGCATTTCTCATACTTGGTACAGGCAGTGTGTGATGGCGTGGGCAGGTATGTCTACCAAAAGAACTGCTTCACTGGTGTTTATTTAGGATGCGACTGCTGACTGAAATAGCAGGGTGAATTTCAAAATGTGCATAGTGATACTTTCTGTTTAGATTTAGTCAAATGCAGTGCAAAAAGATAATTACCCAAAAATGACTGAGTCAACCACACTTCCACTGAACATTTCTTTCACTTACTGAAGACAAAACTGAAGGCAAAAAAACACATAAACAAGCAGCAATCTGATAAAGTTTATCCATCCATCTGTCCGTCCAGCCATCCGTCCATCCATCCATCAATTTTCTTCCACGTATCCTGGGCCAAGTTGCAGGGGCAAGCCGAAGCAGAGAAACCCAGACCTACCTCTCCCTAGCCACATCCCCCAACTTATCGGGGGAACACTAAGGCATTCCTAGGCCAGCCAAGAGATATGGTCTCTCAAGCCTGTCCTGGGTCTGCCCCGGGGCCTCCACCTAGTAGGACATGCCCAGAACACCTCACCAAAAAGGTGCCCAGGAGACATCCTAGTCAGATGCCCAAACCACCTCAACTGGCTCCTTTCAATATGGTGGCGCAGTGGCATTACTCTGAGTCCCTCTTGGATGACTGCACTCTTCACCTGATCTCTAAGAAAGAGGCCAGCCATTCTTCAGAGAAAGCTCATTTTCACCGCTTGCATCCATGATCTCAGATAAAACAAGTCAGAGGAAGAAAATCAGCACTTGGTTTCAGTCATGGGCTGCAAACAATTGATAGTTTGTTCAGTTACTTTTGAATCTGTGGCCAAAAAAAGAAAAGAAAATGCCTGTTATTCCTAAGTGATTAGCACAATATTTTGGTCAAACAGCTGACATGAAATTCTGCACTTCAAATGCATTTTGACTGCATTTGACTTTTATTATTGTTATTATTTTATTAATCTAATTCATCATTCATCTGATTCTTCAATTTTGATGCTATGAATTCTATTTAATCCATTTTCCTTCCTCTATGGTGGATTTAATTTGAACAGCCATTTGTAAAGGTTTACATTTCAGAGAAAAGGCTTATCAAATTAGCCTAAAAAACAGTCACGATGTAATGAGCTCACTGTGTTCTGAGGGGGAGTTTGTAGGGCCATATACAGCAGCAAGCGTTTCCTCACATCCCTGCATACTGCTGTCAAATGCAGTGCAGATTAATTTATCTGCTTGAAGTCTGTGATATGTTATGAAGTGCATAAAAGAACAAACACAGACGTGAAATCGGGGGGTGAATTAAAAAATGATCTGTGCTAAAAATCTCTGAAAGTTTTCTTTGAAGTGGTATTCACAAATAAGAAACAAAGACAACTGTTATCTGCTGCTATGATTTGATCTTTATACGCTTGTTGCAGTACATGCATTCAGGTGTACAATGAATACCTGGGAGATTTTGACAGGGGGAGAGCTGTTGATGAACCGGCACTGCAGATCCACCCTTGAGCCAACATACCCCGACTTCCCATCATCCATTTCCACAGTCTGTCCATTTATTCCTGGAGCAGAAGCACAAGAGTTAAATACATCCAAACACTTTCACAGTCAAATACACACACAAGCAGACACACACATGCTGGCAGCGTCAGACTGGCATGCTTTAAGTTGTTCACACTCAGCACAGCATGTTGAGCTCATAAAGCGAGCTGAGCTGTGAGAGGTGATTTTAGCAGCCTGACAGGTCAGCTGAGGTCCAAAGTTGTGGATTAGAGAGAGATATAAATAAGCATGATTTGTTTGTTACTTTTCCCACTGACTTACTGATCCCCTTCAACAAATCCAAAGCAGAGCCACACCCACCATGCACACAAGCACGCTAAGTTACATCATAGATAATGGTGATGGTCCATAAAGAACCAAACCAGATGCAAATCTGTTGTTGCATTAGACACTGTGGACATAATCTATACCCGGAGGGGTTTCGATGTTTGAAATACTGGAAAAAAAACAAACAAACAAACTGATTTTCATCCTGAAGTCCAATAATTTCATGCTATGAATGGAGGAATATTGATCAGTCCATCAGACTTTCTATCACAGAGCCAAACAGTGAAAACCACTCTGGGCTGACAGCATGGGCATCAAACTAAAGCTGTTCATCAGTCTGACATGGTCCCCTTCACAAAATGCTGTAATGTGTGATGTTTCAGCAAGAGCTGGAGATTACTTACACATTACAGATCCACAGAAAGTGATAAAAGCGGTTGGAAATCACATAAAGACTTTTCCTCACATACATTACCTACAGTAATGTGTAGTCAAAATGTTTTACAACTGATATTAGAGAGTCAAGTTCACCATGACCAACAATTTCCTGAAACTTGTGCAGGTATTTATTATGACCCAATCCTTGACCTTTTCCCCTAATTAAGTTGTTTAATGTACCCAACACAACAATTCTGGGTTTAGATGGTAGCTGGCACAGGAGTATAGGATAAAAAAATTGTGCTTTAACATGTATTTTTTGTCAGTTTGACAGTTGCAGAAGTGCTAAAAAATTAATACAATACAATATATACAAAATACAATTACCGTTCAAATCTAAAAATCTAAAATGTTTGCTTTTCAGCCACAGAAGGAAAGGAAGGACTTTTTATTTTTGTTTTGCCATCCTTGAACCACTAATAAATCTGACCACACATTCAGTCAGAATCCTGACTGCTGCAAGGGAATACCTGGGTTACCCACCTGCCCTTTTTATCCAGATTTAATCATTTTTTTCATGAACTTCCACACACTTGTGCAGATCATGTGCAGAAGGGAAAGCATTGCTTAGTGGATGAACGCCCACATCATCATTGCCATGGATATACTGTACCTCTTGGAAGTACTCATCATTGCTTTTTTTTTTTTCAAAAACAAATTAACAGAAAATCTAACAATAACCCTCTCACAGTTATGGAAGCACAGTAAATACAACACAAATGCTGTAAATGCAACACAAGCAAATACACAAACATGCAGCAAAATCCCCAGAACATAAATGTTTTAGGATTTTGGCAGTAATGGAAGCTGAATACTTATTTTGTTGCTTAAATTGGATTGTACCTGATTATTTCACATTCCACTTGTTAGCCAGATACTGTGGGTGGGGTGCAGTGGTAACCTGTTGCCTCACATTAAGAAGATTCCTGGTTTCAGGCTGGTTTGCATGTTATCCCTGTACCTGCATGGGACCCCTCCAGGTATTCTGAGGTCCTCCAACAATGCAAAGACATGCATTTAGGCTAACTGGTGATTCTAAATCGGCTGTGGATTCCAGGTATATAAAGTGCTTTAAGTGTATAGAATACAGTACAGTATCAATAAATGTATGGTTAAATGTGACATGTAGTCTGAAACACTTTGAGTGGCCAGTATCACTAGAAAGGTGTTATATAGATGTGAGTACATTACACTGCATCACAGTTGTGTTTCTCCCTCTGTTCCCCACCTATTCACCTAATAAGTAATACATCCCAAGTTCAAGACTGGGAGGAGACACAGATCTCTTTGGGGTTGTGGCAGGATGGGCATCCAGTTTAAAAATCTGCCAAATTAAATATGCAGAGCTAGCTCCTTTGGCCAGCTCTTGTGAATAAGGGAGCAGCTGAAAATAGTTTGTAACAACTTTAGACTTTGCTTGTAAGTTTCCACCATCATTTCATTAAAGAATGCTTTTATTTTGCTCTGTTCTTGCCAGTCTCTGAGTGTGTGCATCTGGGTCTTCCATCAAATTAGCACTGAACTTACATTTGAACTGTCTGTTTATGACAAAGGAGGCGGCTGTGGCTAGGAAGGCAGGGTGGGTTTTTGATAAAGGTACTAACTGAGGCTTAGACACAGCTTCATTTGTGGTCCTCCCCAGAGCTCATTTTTGCTCCACTGATGTTTGCTGTGTTACTGCATGTCTTATTACACACTTAATCATCGCTATGCTAACAAAACACAGCTGTATCTTTAATTGAATTCCAGGAATCCTGCTGATCTAGACTCAGTTCATGACTAGCATAAAGTGAACTCCAGAGGTCTGTTAGGTATCCTTTCAAAATGTGTGACATCCCACTGAACTTTAAGCATCATGGGAAAGCACTGACTTTGCACTAAAAATATCCAGCAAAGCAACATCGCAAGGCCTCTCCTTGGTTGCAAAGCCATCCATGCTTTAGCACTTCTTTAACCTAAAGACTGGTTTAGGAAATCTTTTAACTTCTGTAAATTATTTTCGATAGTATCATGAATATGTCTTAAATGTTGCAGCTGAAATTTGGGGGGTCGAAAAGTATGTGCAAATTTTTACTTAGATACTAACAATTAATTTTTTAAAAATGGGATCAGTGAAAAGAGAAAATGTAATGCTAAGTCACCTGGTAACAATTATTTGGTTATTTTGCCACAGGCCAGAAACATTAGGGATGTGTTTCTGCCACTCAGGGAAAGATTTTGCGGGCAAAAACTTAAAAATAACATTTCTCAACAGAATTCACAGCAAGTTCATGAATTTCATTTTACTGTACATAAAATCATCAAATGACTCAGAAAAGCCAGAGATGTCTGTAATGGAAATCACTGCATGGACTCTTAAACAGCTCACAAGCAGCAAAACTGTGTCAGACTACATTCTGTACAAATTATCCAACATATCTGCAACAGCATAGCTTTGTAGTAAAACAGTTCAAGTGTTAAACTGGACTGTCTTTGCTGTCATCCAGTGAAAATATTTGGCGTATTGTAAAGGCAAATATACAACAAAGGAGGGGACAAACTGAGCAGCTATAATCCCATATGCACTCACTGGACTTTTTTAGGCATTCCTGTTTAATTGCTCATTAACGCAAGATGATTAAGCAGTGTGAAGGATAGCAGTTTGTAATTTAAAAAAGACTGATAGTAGTCTCTTTAATACACTTGACTTCTGGGAAATCACATGCAACCAATAAGGACAATAATTAAACTGAATTCTATTCTATTTTATTTTACTTCAATACCACCAATTCACAACAACTATTGCCTGTAGCGCTTTATAGTGTAGACTACAGACCCTACAATATTAATTACTCAAAAAAAAAGGAACACTTTGAAAACACATCAGATCTTATTGGGGGGAAAATCATGCTGGTTGTCTACTGATATGGATGGGGTAATATGTTAGGAATGAAAGGATGCCACATGTTTTGATGGAAATGAAAATTACCAACCTACAGAGGGCTGAATTCAAAGATACCCCAAAAATCAAAGTGAAAAAATTATGCAGCAGGCTAGTCTATTCTGCCTAAATTTCACTGCAGCAACTCAAAATGGTACTCAATAGTTTGGCCCCAACACCTGACAACAATGGGGCATGCTCCTAATGAAAAACAATGGATGGTGTGCTGGGGGATCCCCTCCCATATCTGGACCAGGGCATCTCTGAGCTCCGGGAATATCTGAGGTGCAACCTGGCGGGGTCAGATGGACTGAAACATGCGGAACGACTCAGCACAGGTCAATTCAACTCAACATAACTCACCACGGTCGTGTTGTGTTTCCATTGCAATTGAGGACCACCTCAGTGTGGGTGGAGTCGATATAGCAGCACGGGCAGTAGTCTCATTACGTAATTTGTATACGGCTCAGAACACAACACAACAATGGATAGAGGCAAGCTAACAGCTAATGACAATTTAATATCATCATCATGCATAAGTCCCCGTACAGTGTTTTAATGGATGAAGGTTATTATTGTTGAGTATAACCCTATACCCCCGAACATGTCATATTCGGCTCAGTGTACTTCAAAAGTGCCACCGTTAGCGGACTTACAGCAACAATTACCGCAATAACACCACAGTAATACCCTATATTGGCTGTGAAGTGCAGTTTTTCAGCTTTTAGAAACCGTTTGAACTTTTCCGATAGGACAAATGGTTGCGTTATTATGGTAATTCACAGTTCCTTTGATCAGCCGCCTCAGACTGGCGTTAACCAGCTGTTCACAGCTAATAGGGGCAGGTAACGGGTACTTCAGCTGTGATTGCCCCGC
Organism: Pterophyllum scalare; assembly: GCA_024447675.2. Taxonomy (NCBI): domain Eukaryota; kingdom Metazoa; phylum Chordata; class Actinopteri; order Cichliformes; family Cichlidae; genus Pterophyllum; species Pterophyllum scalare. Next base: position 7,375 of record JAMQGT020008178.1, read on the forward strand.
AGTATAGGGTTATGATATATATACTGTGTGTGTGTGTTTCAGATGGCTCTCTTGTTGCAAAACTGCAGCTGAAAAGTGTCAGTCTGGGCATTCAACTGGTGCTTTTGCGTACCTCTATTTTCTTGCTGTCGGGTTTTAAAAAATGGCATGGTTGATGCTGGTGAAGGAGTCGCTCTCATGACTCCGCAAGTGACGACACTCCCTGGCCAATCAGCGCTGCTGTTCTTCTGCATCACATTTTCAGATCTCCGCGGATCCCTTGGAGCCTCGGGTGAGTGAGTACAAAAAAAAGTACCTGCAACCTTGTACCAGATACTAATGGAAATGCCGTCAAACCTTGTCGAGTTGTGTCGACCAGCGCTGAGTAGTTCCGAATGGAAATGCGGCTATAATGTCCCAGAGGTGTTCTGTTGGATTTAGGTCAGGCAAGTGTGGGTGGCCAGTCAATGGTGTCAATTCCTTCATCCAGGCCACCCTCATGAATTCTGTTTCTGATTGTTTGTTCAGAGACATTCACACCAGTGGCTTGTTGGAGGTTATTTTGTAGGGCTCTGGCAGTGCTCCTGTTCCTCCTTGCACAAAGAAGCAGATACCAGTCCTGCTGATGGGTTAAGGACCTTCTACGGCCCTGTCCACCTTTCCAAGAGTAACTGCCTGTCTCCTGGAATTTCTTTCATGTTCTTGAAACTGTGCTGGGAGACACAGCAAACATTCTGGCAATAACATGTATTGATGTGCCACCCCAGAGCAGTTGGACTTCCTGTGCAATCTCTGCAGGGTCCAGGTATTGCCTCATGCTACCACTATTGACAGTGACCTTATCCAAATGCAAAACTAGTGAAAAAACAGTCAGAAAAAATAGAGAAGGAAAAATGTCAGTGGTCTCCACCTGTAAAACCATTCGTTTTTACTGTAATTGTTGTCTCATTGTTGCGTCTCTGGTGCACCTGTTGTTAACTTCATTAACACCAAAGCAGCTGAAACTGATTAACCCCCTCTACTACTTAACTGACCAAATCAATATCCCAGAAGTTTCACACACATATTGCTATACTCTAATTAAAAAGTGGTCCTTTAATTTTTTTGAGCAGTGTATATAGAGATATACAATCACTGGCCACTTTATTACATACATCTGCTCGTTAAATCAAATGATCTTCTCAGGGCCTCTGACAGTGGGCTCATCTCTGTGCTTGTCCTGTTAGACATCAGTGCAGCTTTTGATACTGTTGACCATAACATTGTATTACAGAGATTAGAGCATGCCATAAGAATTAAAGGTACTGCACTGCAGTGGTTTGAATCATGTTTATCTAATAGACTCCAATTTGTTCATGTAAATGGGGGTCTTCTTCACACACCAATGTTATTTATGGAGTTCCACAGGCTTCTGTGCTAGGACCAATTTTATTTACATTATACATGCTTCCTGTCAGATAGCACTAGTAGAAAGGACTGTATAGGTGGAGCTCATACAGGGTGTCTTCCTGGGGTGTCGGTCAGAACACACAGCAGCCCATCACATGCAGTCATGTACTTTATTTATTCTCCAGCATTTGAACAGCACAGTTACTCCTATCAGTATGTGTGATAGTATGTGTGGTATCTTCAGCAATGAAGCACATTACACACATTAAGGTTTTCTCCCATAGTCCATCTCAAAGCCCACTCCAACACTCCCCATCAGCAGTCGATCTTACTGCTGCATTACTGTTATGTTGCTACTTGGCGCATGCTCAGTAGGTTGGTCTTTCCAACACTTCCCTTAGGCAGTATTATTAGAAAGCATTGCATACATTTTCATTGTTATGCAGATGATACCCAGCTTTATCTATCCATAAAGCCAGATGACATACATCAATTAGTTAAACCTCAGGAATGTCTTAAAGACATAAAGGCCCAGATGACCTCTAATTTCCTGCTTCTAAATTCGGATAAAACTGAAGTTCTTGTGCTCAGCCCTACAAATCTTAGAAATGTGGTGTCGAACCAGATACTTACTCTGAATGGCATTACTTTAGCCTCCAGTAACACAGAGAAATCTTGGAGTAATTTTTGACCGGGATATGTCCTTCGATGCACATATTAAACAAATATGTAGGACTGCTTTTTTGCATTTGCGCAGTATTTCTAAAATTAGAAACATCCTGTCTCAGACTGATGCTGAAAAGCTAATTCATGCATTTATTACTTCTAGGCTGGATTATTGTAATTCATTATTATCAGGCTGTCCTAAAAGCTCCCTGAAAAGCCTTCAGTTGATACAAAATGCTGCAGCCAGAGTACTGACAGGGACTTGAAAGAGAGAGCATATTTCTCCCATATTGGCTTCTCTTCATTGGCTCCCTGTTAAATCTAGAATAGAATTTAAAATTCTTCTCCTCACATACAAGGTCTTGAATAATCAGGCTCCATCTTATCTTAAAAACCTCATAGTACAATATCACCCCATAGAGCACTTCACTCTTAGACTGCTGACTTAATTGTGGCTGCTAGGATACTTAAGAGTAGAATGGGAGGCAGAGACTTCAGCTTTCAGGCCACTCATCTGTGGAACCAGCTCACAGTTTGGATTCAGGAGACAGACACCCTCTCTATTTTTAAGATTAGGCTTTAAACTTTCCCTTATGATAAAGCTTTTCAGTTAGGGCTGGATCAGATGACCCTGAACCATCCCTTAGTTATGTTGCAATAGGCCTAGGCTGCTGGGGCAGTGTTTCTTTTCATTCACCTCTTTTACTCTGTTTATACCCCACTCTGCATTTAATCATTAGTTATTCTTAATCTCTGGCTCTTTACCACAGCATGTGTTTTGTCCTGTCTCTCACCTCAGCCCCAACAGGTCACGGCAGATGACTGCCCATCCCTGAGCCTGGTTCTGCCAGAGGTTTCTTCCTGTTAAAAGGGAGTTTTTCCTTCCCACTGTTACCAATTGCTTGCTCTTAGGGGTTGCTTTGATTCTTGGGTTTTCTCTGTAATTATTTCACTTTCAGTTTCAAGTGTCACTGGCTTCTGTGTTCTATTTGATCAGTATCTCATTCAAATTTTCAAATTGTGATTTGTGAAACACAAGATCACACAAACTTAAAGAGAAAAGGCATAGCATCACAATGTTGTCAGTTTCCTATTACTTTACAGAAACCAATCACAAAAAAAGTGTATTAACTCAGTACTTAAATAGATTTGTTTGGTCATGTCATATACAACTGCAGACAAATAATTTAATAAGCTGTTGTGCATTTGCATGCAAACATACACTTGATCAGACCTCTTAGGAGGACCTAGCTGCATAATATGACCAAAATCTTTCCATGGTCAAACAGAGCTGTGTATTTTATGATATTAACAAGTTTTGTACTAAAGCTGGGGTTCACTATGCTTTGCAAGCTCATTTCCATTAATGCATTTTGTGCACTTGTGGGAGTCAGCAGGAGGGGGAGGCCAGCAATGTCAGATTACAGCATTTAGGATATTGAAGTGCATTTGCCTCACAGAATTTATGGTCCATTTACTGCTGTTCATATAGAAAGCTCGCTATAAACTGCTTTGGCTGAAGTATTGTGTTTGTTTTTTTAACCCTTCAATAATTTAGCAGCTTATTATGATTAAATATTAAAGTATTTTTAATAAAACTTCATTGGCTCTAAACTAATAATTTAGCAGAGGCAAGACTTGGATGAGCTATGGATGTCTTTACAATAATTTGTGTCTCACTGTTTTAATCAATTAGCGTTCTGAAACATTCTTCTAGTTCTGAAGCTGGAAACATTTATTATTACAACTGAAACACTAATAAATCCATCACATCTTAAGCCATTTTGACAAAAATGTTGCCAGTGAGTTCAAGCTATTTCTCTGAAAGCATATTAAATGAGTGTAAACACAGCTGGTAGACAATGAACATTAGAACTGAAGAAGCTGTTCAGGTCTGTAGCACCACAATACAACACTGACTGTACAGAATTTATATGAAAAATCAAGTCCACATAACTGTCATTAAAACTGCAATTTCTTGGGTTCTATACTGATGTGAATTTGTTCATGACAATATTGAGCATACAAAACAAATACGAGGTATGTGAGACCCATGGCAGCCCTTTGAACTTTTTGTGTGGCGTGAAGGCATGACAGGAATAAATGTAGGCTATAGAGTGCACTGTCTTCATTTACTTTGTGTAATATGAAACAGCAGCTCAGAATGATGCCAATGGGGCATTATTCCTTAATTTCAGCTCTTCTCTTATAATGATTATAGCAAACTAAAGCTTTTTTAACAGTGATGAATAACAACTTGTGTCAAAAAAATGCCACTAATGGCTAAAACATTATACACAAATGGCATTTTAGTAACATAAAAAAGATCCTAAAATGAGTCTTTAATACCATGGCATTTATCTTTTGCTGCGCTCAATCAATCAATCAATCTTTAAATTCACACTTAAAACTTTGACAAAGCCTGCAAAACAGGACCACTTATTGTTTTCCGATGAGTGAAATATGTAGCGGCATCTATGTGGACCAGACAGTTCAGGGAATATAGTGTACAATCACTAATAAAAAGACAACAGGGAAGATAGTTTTGTAACCACAGGAGAGACTCAGGCAAACTCTTACTGTTTCCTCACATAATGCTAAGGTATGCCAATTTTATTTTATTTTATTTTATTTTATTTTATTTTATTTTATTTTATTTTATTTTATTTTATTTTATTTTATTCATATGTTCAGCACTTTGGTCAGTGGTTGCTATTTTTAAAGTGCTTTATAAATAAATTTGGCTTGGCTTGTGACCACAAACTGCAGCGATGCACTCTCATAGGCACCAAGCTGTGATGGGTTTTTTTGTTGTTGTTGTTTTGTGTTTTTTATAGCAAACACTGAGTTTGTTTGTTTTTAAGCAATTTTTGCCACAGTGCCTCTTCACTGGGGTCAGATCACCCAGCCAGCCTTTGCTGCCTAAGACTCATGGGAGTCCATGACCCTGTCTCCAGATCACCGGTTGTCATTCCTTGGACAAATACAGCATGATAATACAGAAAAGCATCATTGTAACTTCTGTCGAGCCCTTGCTTACATCCAGGGGGTGAAATACTTTCACCTGTGTGGGATTTTTTTTTTTTAACACATACACATCCCATTGAGAGCACCCCCTACTGAGCTCTGCTACTGAGCTAATTAGGGGCTTAAGGTAAGAACAGACAGACTACCTCTTTGTCTCACACACACACACACACACACACACACACACACACACACAAACCACATTAATATCTCATTTGCCCTACATCTCTTCCCATGTTCCTCTTTCCTATTGCATCCACTCACATTCTTCTATTGTTAGAGTATGGGAAATGACCTCACAACTCCACATGGCAATAATCCATACACAGCAATACAGAGGCAACAGATGAGCATGGGAAAAGAACAAAACAATAGCAATATTGTTTCACACTTGAATGTGCAAAATGCAGCTAGAACAGCCGAAGCACCATGCTGGACCTTTGCCTCACTTCCTGAGTGGATATCCCCATCTTTCTGCACCATTATGTGACAGACTAATTTTAACATTTTCTTGTATGTATGACAATTCAAGAGAGAGGCAGCTGCAGGAGGCTATAAAAAGAGAGCAAATAAAGGACTCCTTAAAGCTTGACTACTTACTCATGCTGTCTAATCCTAATTGTAAAGTGTGTTTTCCCCTGGCTGAGATAAAAATGCCTGTGAAATGTGTTACAGACAAACAACTGATCTCAAAATTAATCTCTTAATTAACAGTTTTATTACTGTACTAGATATAATTAATCTAGGTTCCTGTGAAAATGCTGAGCTCTGTTTTCCAAAGTCTAAAGGGGGAAACCTGCTTTGTTTGAAACAAATCCAATGCAGTCTACTGTCAAATAAGACAAAGAAAAATGAGAAGTAATTACATTTGAGAGGAAGGAGCCACCAAGCATTTTGGTTTAAATTGTATTTTAATTAATATTTATCACTTAATGAAGAAGAAGGGACTTTCAGCTGCTCCCAGGTCACAAGGGTTCGTCACAGCAGGTAGGGCCCCATGTTTGATTTGACAGAGTTTTACACCGGATGCCCTTCCTGATGCAAACCCAAAGGGGATTTGTGTCTCCAACTGGAAATAAACCAGCAACCTTTTGCTTGCCAAGCAAAAGTTTTACCCACTAAAGTATGGAACCACTATAAATCATCACTTATTGAAATGACTAATTATTGCAACTCTAATTAAAACAACCCCTAAAGTCAGTCTAAAAGCATAACACCAAAGAAAAACAATGACTTAATGTGACATTACATTAAGTTTAAAGTTACCCCACAGCAACCATTAGTCATAAATGTGTAGATATTTAAGTAAAATTAAATCATTTAAAAAACTGGGTAAAATTATGCATTCAATTGCTAGACAAAATGTGGTTTAATAACTGGTTAACTTATGGTTGATTTCTGATAGGTGAACATCCAAAGTCTGGACTGGTTCAACAGAAAGCTGTCACAGAGAACAAACTGAAAATCAAAGCGATAACTGCCCCAAGTATCTACAAACATGTGTCTGAGATTAAAAAATGTCAGTCTGATCACATTATCTGCAGCGGTGCTGTTAATAGATTACCACAATAAACTGCAGTGTCTCCACAGCCAAGCAGGCTACACCTCGTTCACATCCTCTCACTTTGCTACCAGGAATAAAAACTGACCTGATGTGACAGAGAGAAAAGAGGACAGATTAACTGTTTAATCTTTAGGCCATCAAATCTGTGATTGATCCAGAGATTACACACCCTATTTGTGTCTTTTTTTATTTATTTTATATTCAGATTTTAACATCATTTAGTGATTAAAGAGACAAAACGGGAAAACATCTCAAGTTCCCTTTCTTTCTTTCTTTCTTTCTTTCTTTCTTTCTTTCTTTCTTTCTTGGTTGATACTTGCTTCCTTTTTTATACCAGAAAATATCCATTATAAAAAGTAACTTTAAGTCATTCAGCTTTTTATCAGCCGACTTTGAAATGTGATCAACACAGACTTGTGGACAAAAAAGAAAAGAAAATACCAGCCACCGCTGGGGAGAAATGTCCTCTTAGTTGCTGACTGGCAGTAGTCAACATATCAGTGCTGGACTGACAAACCAGTGCAGCTCTAGTAAGTCTTTTAAAGAGGCCCTCTAGCCAATAAAAGGGCCATATACAAAAAGATTGCACAGCATTAAACTGACTTTTAGGCCTCCATTTTACTAAATTGTGTGTGCTCCATCCATTTATGCCTAATATGAAATGGAAAAAAACAGAACAAAACAAAACAAAAAACCCTCCTTTTTAATTTTCCCCCAGATCGATTATAAGCTCTCATTGTGTTTATTTGGGACCTGTGCACGTGCGTTTTTGTGTGTGTTTATTACACACCCACACGTTTGTGTCTATGTGAGTGTGTAATCCCCGTGGCAGTGCGGGAACGTGGAGAGTACGCTTGGCCGGTGTTCAGCGGGCAGTTCATGAAGGATTATGATGGCTGCTGCATCTGTGTTTGAGACATGAGAGGAGAATACGGAGCCAAGAGGGAGAGGAGATGCAGAGAAATGAAGAAAATATCTGTGGAGGAAGAGCAAATGTCTGAGAGATAGTGGGGGAAAAAAGCATTAATATTTGCAGACTCTAATGAGAAAGGGGTGCACAGGGGAGGAGGGGAAAAAAGTGAAGAGAACAGACGGGCTGTGTGTTTGTGTGTTTGTGATGGATTATTTCTGTGGGGTAGCGTCTGTGTGTTCCAGCTGTGGACAGTGGATTATGCTAGAATTCATGAGGATGTCTGTTTGCTGGTCTCAGTCAGCCTTTTTTGTGTCACTCTGCGGACTCAGATTTCAAACTTTTATCTTCCCAAAATGGGGGAAAACACATCAGCGGCAGCACTCACATCAGCCTGGTGACACCCTACACCTGGCAGACCTGCAGAGGTGCTCTGAGCCTGCATGAGCCCGGAGAAGACAGACACACTGCAGCAACAGTCAGTATGCTGTGACTTGGCAGCAATCAACTTGTTACACCCTTCTGCGCCCTGCTCTAATCCACAGCTCTGTCCTTCAGCATGACAATCCTACACACATGGCCCAGCCTCATACTCACTAATAACACATGTATGCACACAGGCAAATTACTGCTCAACTCGCACAGGAGGGGGGCTTTTTTCACTGAATGAGTGAAAAAGGCAATCACAGCAGATGTCACAGCAGCGTCCATATGCTGCCACAATAGCTTTTGTCATTACGTAATATGTATACCATGATCTCCCCCCCCCTATACAATATTACAGGGCCACAGCTCTGATGCCAGCTGTATGCTTGGCCCCAGCTTAGTGTGATTACACAGCTGCACCTGTTACAGTAAGGCAACAGTCAGTCCATTCATCCCAACACATACACACACATTTGTACACACACTTTCTTCACTGGTACCTATGTTTTAGTGTGATTACAGCAGCACACCTGCTGACAATGTGCATGACTCCCCAGGGGGCCTCGATCACTGCTGATTGTAGTTTCAGAGATGAAAACGCTTAGATGGGCACTTAAGAGTGGAGTTTCAGCCTGAGAAACTGTCCGTCACATTGAAAAAGGACAAAAAATATCTCTAAATTATTTCAGACATAAACTCTTTATGAAGCTGTCACTAACAGTACTGGTCTTTAATATAGCCACCTGGTTGTATTAAACCGAAAAAACGCACTATATTTAGCAGAACTGATAACCATCCACAACATGGCAAACCAAATATAGCACACAATAAACCAACAGTCAGAGATGTATGAATTATCTATTTTATAAAGGGTTACAAAGTGATATTTACACAGTATTTTCTTCTGGTACTTTGGTAAAAGGGAGCTGAAACCTAAAAACACCATGTATATACCAGTGAACAACATAAGATTGGATATAGAGGGTTATGGACAGTGATGGTGAACTCTGGCAATCAGGCGAGCTCTTGATCTTTTGGGTTAACCGTCTGCACTAAATGTACAACGAATTAGGCGAGATACGAGTTCGTTTATTTGACTTTATCTCCTTCATTGTGATCGCCATAGAGTGAGGAAATCAGCCACGTCTTTAACCTGGGTTCACGGCGCCAGGATCACATCAATATTAATTACCGGGCGCTTGTAAAAGCAGAGTAGCTTACCTGGAATAACACAAGCTGTTATCAGAAATATCCACACTCCAGCCTTTTCCATGCCCAAGCCACCCTTGCCAGCGTTTGGCTGTGGCTGTTCGATTCCCTCTGTGAACTTCGTTCTGCCGCGCTCCTGCCTCCCAGACAGCAGTGGGTTCAGCTTCAGGACCGACTGTCTGAGTCTCAGTCATGTATCCGACCAAAGGAGCGCACACTTCAGATTCGCAGACCGTCGGCCTGGAAAAAAGATTCCCTCAAACTTGCCAGCAATACGTAACTGAACGAAGCGCTACATAACACG
>JAMQGT020008179.1:0-37255 GCA_024447675.2 Pterophyllum scalare
TATACCACACCATTAGTTCTAATGGTTGTGGGAAGATATCTGTGCTCCAACAATAATGAAAGAGCTGTTGTGGAAAGATTCAGTCATTGCAGAACTTGGGAAATAGATTGTAACAATGAAAATCCCTGTGAAGTCTATTTGACTCAACAAATCAATCACCATTTTTAACAGCACAGTACAGAGTCTACAAACACAATAAACCCTTTTGTGCTCTCTGAAAATCCAGATGGATCCAAAGAATAGAGGCATTAGCAGCAGAAATGAATACGGTGCCACCACCTGTAACATTACCGGTCCAAATCTTTATATCCACTTCAGAGATCTATGAATGATTAACATTGAACATGACTGCCACCATCCACTCTTAAGTACTTTGACTGTGTCGCCCTTGAGCAATACAATTAACCTCTAACTGTTCCATTCAAATTTTACTGGGCACTTCCTAGTTGTGTTGTGTTTGTGTCTCTGCCTCAGGCCAGTGACAGAAATAACAATATGCTTCATGGCAACTCAGCTGGTTAAATATGTCGGAATACTCCTTTTGACTGAATATAGAAGTTGAAGCTCCAGCTGAAGAACAACTTTATTACAAGCCTAAATGCATTGGTTGAATAATAAAGTGTTGCTGGAGCCTCTGTAGACCCTTGTTCTTCTCATTGGAGGTAGGTGTCATGGACGGCTGTGAAGCAGGCAGGAAGTGGACCCCAACGCAGAATACAGGAGACCAGGTAAGTAAATGATTGTGCCTTTATTCGGCATGAGGAAAACAGAACCAAAAAGAAACACAGAAGGGACACCGCAGGGGAGCCAATGACGGGAACACTGATGGAAACAATGACGGAAACAATGACGACGATGTGACAACAGGCAGAGATTTCACAGGACTTAAAAACACAGGAGGGCTAATGAGGTAGGTGGAAACATCTGGGAACACAGGTGACACCAATAACACGGACGAGACAAGGGGAAGCAAAACTAAACACAAAGCAAAAGTGTTAGGAGTTGATCCTATGGGACCTTTTCCTCGTAGCACCCTCGGGAATTTGTATTTGATTGTGTTTGTAGACTACTATACACGCTGGATAGAACTGTTCCCCCTTCACAAAGAAATTATATCCCATACCTTCACTAAAGAGATACTCACCCGCTGGGGAATGCCAACCTACATTCTTTCGGACCAGGGTCCACAGTTCGTATCCTCCGTGTCTGAAGAAACCTGCAAACGTTGGAATGTGCAAAAGAAAAGAACTTCACCCTAACATCCCCAAACCAACCTGACAGAAAGGATAAACCGCAACATCAAAACCATGGTTGCTTTGTATGTTGATGAGAAACACAAAACCTGGGATAAATACTTACCGGAGTTCCGGTTTGCCCTCAACACTGCCATACATGAATCCACGGGTGTTACCCCTGCGGAGCTCAACCTGGGACGACCCTTAAGAGGACCCCTTGACAGCGAGCCTCGGTCCACACCTATGCGATCCAGACTCACCTGCATATCCTACAGCCAGACAGCTAACAGAGCTACAGCATTTGACAACTTATAACATGGAGAAAGCCAGAAACAAACAAAACCAGCATTATGATAAAAAACTGAGAGAAGCAAACTTTGCCATACATGACAGGGTTTGGCTTCAAACTCATCCCAGTTCCCGAGCTGACTTGTCTTATTCAGCCAAACTTGCCCCACGATGGAAAGGTCCATATAGGATCACCCAGAGGATAGGTCCTCTGACCTATGAGGTCGTTTTGGAGGACTCTGGCGAGGACCTGCGCATCGTCAACGTGGCACAGCTAAAGCAGTGTTACCCCACTGCGAGTGAGGTGGACAAGGAACAACGAAAGCGAGTCCTGGAGATCTTTGAGGAAGAAAGTGACAAGGAGGACTTCCTAAGATTCTCTGACTCTCAGCTGGGGACTTGATTAAGCCTCATAGGTTCCGGCTTTTTTTCAGAGGGAAGGAGTGTAACAGCCGGACGGCTGTCCCTTGAATTATGGCCACCTGTGTTGTTTGTTTTTTTTTACTTACAGACACACCCTCTGGGGGGCTGACCAATGGGACGACACAGATTTGGCGCCGTAGCATCCAATGCCGCCCATACCACTTTACTTATGGGCCCGGGCTCCGTGAAGCAAGGGAGACGGATGTGAGTTATCTGCGACCTCGGCCAAACACGGCAAAGTTAGCCTCCGCTTAGTGGCACCGCGAGTAGCTTAGCCTCGCGACTGGACCTTATCTGCGAGGAACAGCCGGGATTAACTGACGGGAATGATCCAGGACTGGACGTTTTCCTACGGGCCTTGGTGTCGTAAGTCTCCAGCTGCTCAAAAACGCTTTATTTCTTTTGTTTTTCTGAACTGTTGACAGCGGCAGCCGGCATACGCTGTCTGTAGGAAGTCGGGAGTGCACTTCCTTGTTCCGTTGTGTATGTCGTTGGAAAACCTGGAGTGGAATCTTTGTTTGGGCGATTTCCATTTGTTTTGTTTGAACTGAACTAAGACATAAACAACCCGGAGTGGAATCTGTATTTTGTATTATTTTTTCTTTGCATCCGTTTTGGACTGAACTGAGAGATAACCCAGAGTGGATTTGATTTGTTTTTCCTCTTACTTTTGCTTATGAACTAGAACTGAGTAAAACCCGGAGTGGACTTCTTTGGTTTGGTTTTCTGTTGAAACGAACTGTGAGTGGGGGGTGAACGGGTGTATTTTGCTTTGGTTTTGTTCCTATGAGTGAATGATCTGGAGGACTCTGCCGAGCTGTGGGACATGTAGGAACTGTTAAACTGTGTTACCTATGTTAAATGATTGTGTGTGGTTTTTTTCCTGTGTTGAATATATTCATTGTGTGCACAAGTACTTCCAGATGGGTTTGGTTTAGTTCAGTGTTAGAGGGTGTCAAGCCGCTGTGCTTTGCATCCTTTGTGAGGGTTAAAATAAAAAGAAATCTAACATGTCAGGAGAGATACCTGGCTGGCAGCCCCTAGGCAACTGAAAACCGTCACACTTTGACCTCAGAAAACACAGTGGACCAACACCAGCAGATGACATGGCACCCCAAACCATCACTGACTGTGGAAACTTTACACTGGACCTCAAGCACTGTGTATTCCGTGCCTCTCCTCTCTTCCTCCCAGACTCTGGGACCTTTATTTCCAACAGAAATTCCTACAGAACTAGACTGTGAGATCATTTAAAGGCCTTTGCAGGTGTTTTGAGTTAATTAGCTGATTAGAGTGTGGCACCAGGTATCTTCATTATTGAACCTTTTCATAATATTCTAATTTTCTGAGATACCAAATTTGGGGTTTTCATTAGTTGTCAGTTATAATCATCAAAGTTAAAAGAAATAAACATTTGAAATATATCAGTCTGTGTGTAATGAATGAATGAATATAATATAAAAGTTTCACTTTTTTGACTTGTATTACTGAAATAAATCAACTTTTTCATGATATTCTAATTTTATGACCAGCACCTGTCAAAATCAATGACCACTTTATGATGTGACAATGCAGGGATAGTTTCAGCATAAAAACACTTTGCCTGAGTTTATGACTGAGTTAAAAACAGGGCCGTAACCTTTGTGGAAAAGTGAGCACAACTCAGCGACAGGAGACTTGACTCAGCCGGTTGCCAAATGGTTGTATTCTGGTTATATTCCTAAATAAAAGCAAAGTTTTTAATTTGCAGTTAAATCGTCATCCTGCTGCAACTACGTCGTGATTTGCGGAGGAATTTCTGTTTCAAATTTGTGAGATTCTGATGGACTGTGAATGCGAGTAGTTAATGTGAAGAGATTTGCAGACTGACAGTAAACTGCCGTATCGTCTCAAACCTTAGACTGACTCCATCTTAATGCTGTTTTATCACCATTTTGAGGCACCAGATATTTGAGTAGGCACAGATGAAGCAACCATTTGAAAGGTGAGGAGATTTCAAGTTCACTGCACATGGTTACAACACTTTTGGTCGTGCTGCGATCTCCAGCCAGTGTTTTCTCTAGTGTGACTTCTGGACTGAATAATCATGCTTTAGAATGATAAAAGTACCTTATATAGGATATCTTTACCGTCACAGTTACATTAATAAACAGGTAAGGCTTTGAAACCATTGTTTAAAGAAATAACACTCAGTCAGTTGAAATGCAAAATAGATTTCAAGCTGTGTGCCTGGTTGAAGTCTGACGTTTGGTTAACCCGGTGAGTCACCCTGGCAACATCTTTTGGTCCTCTCCCAGTCGTTATACTGTAGCTACTGAAGAGTTTTTGTTACTTGAAAACATATGGTGTTATTTCCCAAAATGAGTGGTGTCCTAGAGAATCGACAGTTATTGGAAGTGCGTGGGATTAAAGGCATCTCTGCTTAAACTAAGTTGCAAACAATACAAACACCAGCTTCTCCAGACAGGGTTGTTGGTGTAAGTCAAATATAATACATTGTGTATTACAGTCACAAACAGCCCTTATGATCTTTGACCAAGCTGATCCCTTTTCATTATCACTGTGTGAAATGACTCAAAGCAGAGGAAGTGACATATTCCGCACAACGGTCCTTAGGTCTTTTAAAGATGCTGATGATGACAAAGACCGAAAAAGAGAGATTCAGCTTTTACTGAAGCTGCAGTGTCCTAATTGCACAGCGCAAAGCACTTTTGGGGCTTTTTAGCCTGTTTCCTGGACTATTCCCTGACAACCTGAAACTTGTGCTACTGTATCCCAACCCTCACAAACACACACTTTTAAATCCAGCTCCCCCTGATGCCTGACTCTCCCGTCCCTCTCTTTAAATTGTTCTGGGCAAAGGGCAGCTCTTCAAGCACTATTTTAATGGTGAATTTGAAAGGACACATATGCACATGGTATTCTAATATTTTAGTACAGTATTAAAATATTGTAATTTTGTATCTAAAGGTCATCATTTTTGTATCTAAAGGTCATCATTTGGCTCTTCATCTTAAATGCCTTCGGTCCATGTCATTTGAACTTCATCCTCCTATAAGACATTCTTAGAACTCATAGACCACAGGTCAATTATATAGCGTGACGCTCTACATGAATTGCTTGGATTGCTGAGATTTTCTCTCAAAAAGAGATCTTAGTTTAGGAGGAGTGGCTATGAATGGCTTTAGTTGGATTTTTCTGGAGCTGCAGTAGGCACTGAAGGTTCTGTGATGACCTTGGATTGGAAGTCTCCCAAGGGAACATGACAAAATTACCAGAAATGCAAACTAAAGCCAGTGTGGGTGTATGAAATGTAAGTGTCAACTTGTCCAGGCTCTTTACATGTTTCTTTCCTTTTTTCTGATCTTTACCCATGTGGATTTGGTGGTGGCAGATAATTTTTCTTTTCATGGTTATTATTTGATGTGGTATGTCAGTACGTTTCATGGCATAAATGGTGTAGATAGAACAAATGATGGTGGAACATGATAACTGCTGAATCCTTTCATGCATAAAATGTTAGAAATGTTCCTTCATGCTTTCCTTACTAGTAATCCAACCTGAAACCATGAATTTTCTTTATCTTCTAAAAGCCATTTTGAGGGATATATATATATATATATATATATATATATATATATATATATATATATAAAATGCATTTTCAGTTTAATTTATTATGAGTACATATACAGACAGTATGTTCCAGTTTTATATCATTATCAGCCACTGCCGTAATTGTTGTACAGGCATATATATGTCAAATTGATCTTTTTTGTTTTATATTTTCTGTGTTTTAGTTTTAATTTATTTAAATTATTAGTGTTTTATTCTTTCTATAAATGGCTATGCTGCTATAACAATCAGGAATTTCCCTCTGGGATCAATAAAGTATTCTGATTCTGATATGATAACTACAGTGGACATCAAGGAATACCAGAGAGGCAATACACTTTAATTTATGATACCACCGTGTATGAAGGAGTAATAAAAAATGCATGGGTATTCTGGATTTCAAAATAAAGGATTCACAAGTATGAAGCAAAAGGACCAAATATTTATGTGACTTTAACTTTGAGAGTGTGTCTTGCACTACTGTAATTCAGTGCTGGGAATAGCTGAGTACCCCATACTGATGTTGCAGTAGTTGCCACAGCATTAAGTGTATCCAAAGTCACACTTTGCCATGATATCTCCCACACACAGATTTGCATGACTGGCAACGGTAGTAAAAATATTGTCACCTGTGAATGAAAGATTTAATCCTCTCTAAGAACTGACCTCATAAGTTTTAATATAAAGATATTTTTACAGTTGAGCTGGATCTCAGTGACATCTGGTAAGATCAAACCAATTAACCGAAATACCTCAGTTACATTGTGCTTTTTTTTTTTCTTTTTTATCTTGAATCCTGAATAAGCTGCACTGTGAGCACAGACTAATAACAGGAAGACATGACAGCTGTGGCATGCAGGGCAAACCAGATTTCAGCACAGAAGAATACTAAAAATCATTGTGGTGGTTTGGGATTGTGAATGAGGCAGAGGAACAAACTAGCATGTTCTGCATTCAAATATGAGACAGGAATACTGATGGACTCTTCACACTGCAGTTTAGTTTAGTCTCCTTAATGCAGTTGCTTAGTTTTAAGTGAGGAGCTCGATCATTAGGCATACATTTTAGCATGTTGACAGGAAGAGTGTGACTGGAAAGCAGCCCTCATCTCTGATTCCAAAGGCTGTCTATGTGGCTCAAGAAGCAAGCACAGTTGGGAGTCACTGAAAAGCAGATTATTACTTTCATCCTCCCCCAAAATCTTTGAAGCTATGCAACAGTAGGCACGGTCCTTGAACCTGAGACTCAAGAGCCAGTTTTAAAATTGGAGACTTCAGTCTGCTTTGTATTCACACAAAGTATCTCGTAGAAGAAATGCAAATTCAGATGCACAAGTCTCCATCATTATTCAGGTCGACGCATTGTTAAAAGCGGACACATTGATATAGATAATTGGTTTGCATTGCAGTTGCAGTATTTAAAAGCAAAAAAAAAAAAGTTGTGTCAAAGAACAGAGAAACGGCTGAGTTTTTAACTTCCCTTATCTCAAGGTGGCCAGGCAAAAAAAAAAAAAAAAAAAAAAAGCATGGTCGAAGTTTTCTGGAACATCTCCATGATCGGAATCATGGGGTACAATCCCCACAAAGTTCCTAATAGTTAAAGAGCTGTGAAATTGTTCCAAATTGCTTGGGACACAGTTTGCAAGAAAGACCTGTATTCAGGCTCACCTATTGCAATAAACACATTATGTTACTATTCTACCAATTCGAACGGTGGTTTCCTACTTTTATGCATTATTTATTTTATGCCATCGTAAACACACAACAGTTTAAAGTGGCTATTTTTATACGGTATTGTTTAAATCTTCTTTACTAAAATAACTATTCAATTCAATTTTATTTATATAGCGCCAAATCACAACAAACAGTCGCCTCAAGGCGCTCTGTATTGTTGGTAAAGACCCTACAATAACTACAACTTAATGTTCAAATACTCATGATTTCCTAATCGCAAAACTCAGATAAATCAAAGAATTTTCAGGTATTGGGTCCAGCTCTTGTAGCTGATCTATATTTTGTTCTGGCGGACAGAGCTTAATGAAACTTCATAGCCTCTCTCTTACATGAGTAAATGAAAAATTAAGCGTCAGAGACAGTTTCTCATTTCAGCCTAATTAAAGTTTTAATTGCTTGATGTTGAGCACAGCATCTTGTGAAAAAGCAGACTCACTATTAGGCACACCAAGAATCAAAAGGGGCTCTGAAAATACAAACAAAAATATTGCACGGCAGCTCGTTTGCATAATTGGTCATGAATAGTCAACTCCTCCAGATTTCTTGACAAAATGAAAGGGGTGGCTCCACGTCTCTAAATATTTGCACTTTGAGGGCTTCATCTCTTATGACTGAGCACGGTGTGCATGACACTGCAATACTGACAAATACAGTAGGTGGACAAAAGACCTGGGAGGCTAATCCTATTAGTTTTTCCATCTCTAGGAATCTACATTTCACACGGCTGGGTTGAAGCTAATGGCTGCTGGGTGTGCATGCCAATCTCATTAGAGCCAGGTGTTGGGATTCAGCTCACTATTCCTTCCCTTTCCTTCCTTGGCAGTGTGTACGTGCTGTCTAACGCTAAGACTTGACAGTGGTTTACTGCATTTTCTCTCACCCTGGGCCCAGCGGACACCTGTGGTGACTGTAATTGAAGACTTTCAGATCTTTTGCGATCACTCAACCTTTTCTTCCTGAACTTACTGGACTTCCTATTACGGGAAACTGCCCAAACTCATGCATGTTTTACATTACCAGTGCACCTCTGAACACATCGTCTACATTGTGTAGTGACAAGCTTAAAGGACACTTAGTGAATGTATTTATTTATTTTTATGCTTTTTGGTAAATCGGCAAATTCAGCTCGGAAGCAGTTTTATCCTTGGATGCATGATTGTGCACAACAAGCAATGTTCATTGTATTACATGCTTTCTGATTTAGCTAAAGCTGTTTTTTATTTTATCCTTGCAGCTGGAATAGATGAAGTCTTAGTGGCTTTCATGCGCAACTAGACTTTTGTTGTTGTTTCTCAGTTATTAATATTTAAGAGTTGATGATGGCACTTAAACCACAATAACTTGGGGCTGTTGACTGATTCTTTCACTCATTCATCTTGAAGCACGGCTAAAGAAGATCTAACACATTTGACTAAAAATCATCCATATAGTGATACTAAATTGAAGTCTGGTGAATACTGCACTTAAAATTTTAATTTCCTGATATAACACCGTGGACTTCGAGGCAATCTGTTATTCGCCGGGTAAATGGCAGTCTACCTCAAAGCAACAGACTGACCGAAAGATAGAGCAACACTGAAATCTTTTAAGTCGAGCCTGTAGCTTGACTAAAATCTGTTTCCACCTAAGAGAGTTTCATGCTTCAGATGACACTTAATTGTCTGTTGAGAATGTGGCACAAAAAAAACAAAACATTTTCTTGCACCTGAGCCACATAAAAGTACCAACAATCACATAATAACATAACATAATAACTTAAACACAAAGATAATATTTTGGATAGTTCAGTGGCTACTTATTCTTTTGAAAAACACTGCATTTAGAATTTGAAAAACAAACTGTATGGGTACCCATCTCACAGAAAGCATGCATGCTATGCTAACTCCCTCCTCACCTGTATCTGAACAGAGGACTCTGAGATGAATGTGCTGACAGCTATACATAGACAGCACCAATTGTCACAGAGATTACCTGTCAATCCAGCTACCATCTGGCAATGCCGTCTGATGTACCATACATCCCTTGGTGACTCCAACTTTCACACCTTTTATTGTGCTACATAAAGGCTATCGCAACTACCGTACCGATACTGAGCACACACACACACAGAGGTTACCTCGCTTCCCCTTCTTTGTTACTGTATTTAACTGCACAGCCTAAATCTTCATGCACAACTCAAAAAAGAATAGAACCCTGTTATGTACAGTGCTTAACAAATTAGACCACCTGTCGTAAAAACGACACAAATATTTTCAAAATCTGTCTAAAAACTTGTTTAAAACTAAAAATTAATTGTTTTTTTTTAATTGGGCACATAACAAACTCAAACAATACTGTTAATTTAGGGCAGCTGTGGCTTAAACTTTACATTTGGTGGTGGTCTAATACATTTCTCAAGCACTTGTACGTCTTTCAGTTTGAGCAGTAGTTTGGACTACCATTATCTTTATGGATGTTACCTCAGTGTTGATGGTTTCAAATGATGAATGCCAAATGCTGTGCTGACATAGTTTAAAGGAGCACAAGATGAATATTATATTAATCCCCTTAAAGAAAAAAAAAATACTTTCTGGAAGTTCATATCTATGATAGATGTTGTTTACTGGGTAAATAGGATTTCTAACTACATTCACAGCAGTCCATCCAAATCACTGTGAATGGGCTGTACTATGTAGCTACTGCATGTCAAATGAACACCATTTCAGGACTGCAGACTCATCACCCTAATGCAGTCAGTCTGCTAAGTGAAAATTGAGGAGGGGTTTTTCTTGCCTCGCCTGACACATCTAGAATATTGCCATGAATACCAGCTGGAAGCCTCATAAATCATCAGGGCCTACAGGACAAAGGGGATCACATGGCACCAGGGTGCGGGAGATGCTAAAGGGTTCAGCTTTAGTAACGATAAGAGCCTCCATTCAGAGAACAGGGTTGTGGGAAGTAGATTATCAGTACAAGTGAGGTCAGGGGATGGAAGTATAATTAATACTGTATAAGTTAAACCTATGACATGCTTCTCCTGCTACCCACCACTATCTGATTTAAGCAGAAAGGACGAAGGAGAGAATGTGGGTGGAGAGCAAGCACAATGGGTGGGTGAGAGCTGGGAAGGGTGGAGGACCCCGAGAGCAGTAAGAAAATGCTTCTCTCTCTCTCTCTCCGTTCCAGAGCTCAGTATTGCTATGTCTCTTCCTATTAGAAAGCTAATGCAACTGTCTGTTCTAATACTGGAGAGCAGCTTTTATTCTTTTTCCCCCCCCTCCTTCACAACCTTTTTCTATTCCGTTCACCACTAATCTGTGCAGTGGCAGCAGATGATAAGACGGGGCACATTCGCTTACTCTCTGTGCTTTTTTTTCCCACAAGCTTTGTCTAGGCACAGGCTGTACAGTCATTTGTTTCAACAACTTTACAGTAGAATTTGAGTAAAAAAGGTCAAAACTTTTTCAGGTGAATTTTCCTGTGGAGTTTCTATTCTAATTCTTTAGAGGTTTTCTGTTGATATTGCCCTCCAAAAACCTGAAAGAAAGTAGGAACTTCTTTGTTTTATGCACAAAGAAGCCACAGTTTTAAGGCTTCTGAAGTGCACAAAGTGTTGGAGCTTATGGAGGTATTGTTCTTGGAGACAGAGGATGAATTTTAGAGTGAATTTAAATCTTCAAGCTTAACTTTTACTGGCACTTGTATTGTAAAGATCAAACGTGTCTTACTGGACCTTGAATGCAAACTAAGAATCCCCATCCAGAAAGGGAGAAAAAAGGGATTCACGAGGACTTGTCTGTAGATAATTCTGATGTAACTCCACTTCTGGTTCAATGGAATTTCAGAGCACTGAGAAAAAGACAATTAGGCCTATGATAAATTCACATTGTGTGCATTTTCTAAGTTCTTCTTTGTCAGAACAGAAGCCTAATACCTTAAATGTAAATGTCAGTTTCTCTTCGCTGCTTTAATGTTTTTGCCTTTCCATGAATGGCTGCATGTTGAACCGCAGGCAATTATTTGCAGAAAATAAGGCATTAGGCTCTTGATAAGGAGAAAAAAAAATAATGGAGTGATTGCCAACATCAGGGAGTTCATTGTAGTTAATTCACTCTGAAAATATCTTTGGTGGCACTAGTTGGGAAATAAAATGGTTAGATGTAAGAAACAGGAAGCACTCTGCACAGTTCAGTCAGTTCAGTAACAATGCTGACAAGCCGAGTGAACGATCCAGATTGAGTATGTTGCCTGTAGATTACCAAGCCTCCAAAGGGGAATTAGATTTTATGGTTTTCAGAACAATCTGAAAAGTTTTGGGGTTTTTTTTCTGAAGTGAAGGCAGACTTCTTAGGCTTTTACAACATGTTTTCCATTTGGGTTTATTGCTAGTTAGAAATGAATACTAAAGTAGCCTGTTACTAAATGCCACAGTATGAAAAATTAAAATTGCGATGGGAGGTTATGGCTCACACAAGAGGCCACTGACCACAATTCACTGTCAGAGGTTGCCAGTAAGTGCATGCACAGCAGCAGTTATGCATAAAAGAACACCCCATGAGACCTAAAAAAATACAACACACCATCTGACCAAGTGTCCTGATCAATCACGTTACAGACACGTCACGTTACTGCCAGGAGATAAAGTCAGAGCTGATTCAAGGTGAGAATGCTGAAATGCTCGGCGCATTTGGAAACGGTTGGACCCAGAAAGCAGACTCAGACAACTGAAGCTTAGTGCAGCTTAAAAGGCTTATTCACAAAAATGAAACTATTTACAAGAACAGGTGTAATAATAAAGGGTGGTGGGAAAACTCAGGTGGTGCTCTGGTAGAGTCTGCAAGAGGAGAGAGAGTATCAGCAATGACTGGCAGAGAGGAGGCAAATGTAAAGGCTCAGAATGTGGCTGAGGAGTGTTCCTATTTGAAAGGTGACAAAGAATGGCTGAGGGAGGGTCTGTAGGCAGACGTGCTGAGTTCTGTGGAGTTGGACTTGGCGGTGGAGAGTGGGTAGGCAAGTGGGTTACAAGTAAGTACTGATATCGACAGAGTATTCTCAGGCTTGGATACTTCCACAGTGAGGATCCGATTGTGGCTCTTATACTCCAAGCATAATTGCAGGTAAGTGTCTTTATGTGGGTGATAGATGAACCAGGTGAACAACTAGGAATCAGATGATAGATGGTATTTACAGAATGAGGCATCGAGGAATGCGAACTACAAACTAGGAGGCAGATTTACCGCAATAGTGGATGGTGCGATCTACCGGAGAAACACAGCTGCCCTCGGTTCTTAAATACACAGTCTTGATGCCGATGACTGCTATACAAGAACCAGTTATCACGGTCTCCTGATCTTCCTGGTTGACGCACCCTTTTCTGAGTCTCCATCTCTTTTGCGCTCTCTCCTTCCTCTGTGTGTGGTGTGTGTGTGTGTGTGTGTGTGTGTGTGTGTAGTCTGTTTGTGTGTTTTAGGGGCAGTTGCCTGTTGTTTCTGTGTTCAGACACCCCTGGGAGAGAGGAATTGTGTTGGACTTTGAGGAGAGTGTTGTCTGGGAGTGAAGACTGAGAGCTGTGTTTTGGGAGTGGACAGAAAAGCCCCTGGAAACCGTTCACCTGCCTGCCTTACCATACCCCTTCCACGAATCCCATTATCATCACTGTTTCATCTGTTGCCTCACAATAAACTTCCTGAACTTTTATTCCTGTGCCTGTGCTTGTGTCCAGGAACCTCTCTAGTGCATAACACCATCTTGGGAAAATGCCACATGGGCAGTTCTGCACACATCTCCAGTCCTAACAATTGTGAGTTAAGGAGGAAATATGCCGTTGATCTGTTCTGGGAAAGCCAAAATCAAAATGTCTTAATGATTCTAATTAATCATTGCTACTTTTGTGAGCTATTAAAGGTAACATGAGGGTGAAAACTGTAAGTAAAAGGTGCTACAAACAAATCGTGCTGACAGTGGAATAAAAATGCATTCAGTGGTAGTAAAAAAAGCCTTGTCAGTATGACTTATTACAAAATATTCTATCCACGTGCCACTTAATCTCATGGAACTTATGGTATTTATAGGGGCAATCTGTGGCCAGGAGACACATTAAAACTTTGATGACCTGTTGTGCAAGACATTCTGAAATCATGAGGCGCTTATAAAGAAACCAGTTTGCTGGAGTGGATACCCCAGTGTGTCATTTGGTACTCGTCAGGTCCTCTCTTGCCCTCGTGGCATGATTAAACTTTGGAGGAGTCATCAGATTTGCTGGCACTTGGAGATTAAGCTGATCTCAGACAATCCCTCAAGCAGAGGCAACCCTCCGCCATTGTAATTTTATGCTAATAGAGAGATAACTTTCTCATTGTAGTAGGCAGGAATTCAAAATCTCTCACACTCATTGCCTCTTCTTCTCTCTCCCAGTCTCACTCTGTCTTCCCTCTCTTCCCCCATCCCTCCTTTAGACTTTGAGAAAGAAATCCCCTGGACACTATTCAGTTTCAGTCAATCTAATCTTGTGTGTGTGTGTGTGGGACTGTATGGTTGTGTAACACTTTCCCAAACTTTTGTAAACACATTATAGTGGATATACTGCAAAGTATTAAAGGATCACAAAGAGGACTTAAAAACACAGTTCTTTGTGTCATATTTGTTTTCTTGTATATAAATCCCTGCTGTTCTGTGATTCAGTGTGTTTTGAACTAAGGCGTTTTCTGGATATCAGCTGGTTTCCAGGTGAGTTCAAAAGGGCATATATTTTTTTTCTGTATTTTATAGTGTATATGCAAAATAGACAGAATAGATAGACAGGAAAGTGGGGAGAGAGAGATTTAGGGACACAGGTTGGACACAAACCTGGGCCACCCCCACCTCAGGCATGCGGCATACATGGTGGTCTGCTCATCCACTGAGCCACCCTGGTGCCCCATGGTGTTTTTTTGTTTGTTTTTTTTGTTTTTTTTGGAGGCAGTCATGATTGTATTTAGAAGTTATCACCCAGCAATGACAAGTTTAGACCCCAGTCACACAAGCCTAGAGACCGGTTAGCAACTGCCTGGCAACAATGCAAGGTTGCTAGAGGAAAAATCTTTATTTTCTGACCGATTGCAAATGGTTGCTTTAGACTGCTGGCAGTCACTCTGAACTTAATTGCTAAAGCCTCATTTACGCAGGCCTAGGGACCAATCAGTGACTCCTTCTGGTAATCACCAGTCCGACGTGTTGGCAACTAGTTGCTGGAAGTTTCTGGTTGGTGCTGGGTGAACACAGTCGCAAAGAAGGTCCTTTGATTGCTAGCAGATTGCCGCAGTCATGAAAGACTGACCTGACTCTAACTCTGTCCCCCTTGGTTGGATAAGTGGTGAGGAAAACAAAGGGAGTTCACAACCAATGCAAGTCTGGCTCTTCTCACTGGTTTGAACTGAAGCAAGGCCTTTTAGAAGAGGTGATGTCATACTTTTGTGCATATATGTGTGTGTATATATATGTGTGTGTATATATATATATATATATATATATATATATATATATATATATATATATATATATAACTGGTGTTTGCTTCTCTTATCTGAATACGTTTAGTCGTATCTTATCAAATCAGATCTACACAGATTTTTAAAGTAAACCTTTTAATCATGATTTCACAATTTACGGACCAAAGGAGCGGACTGTGACCACAATTGAGAGGTTTAAAAAAGTTTAATTACAAACAGGATGAGTTCAGAGGCAGGCAGTGGGGAGATGGAATGAGTTTTAATCGCTACTGGAATACCCAGGCACCATCTGTAGAAAAGGAGAGACTATTAGATAAGGCTGATCTGATTCAGAGAATCGCAGAAAAGAAGAGAGTGGACAAGCTGTGGTCTTACTTGTTAGTGCAGGAGAATAGAGTCTGGGAGGGGGTCCCAGTGGGCAGGCAGAGATCCAAGGTGAGCTGCAGTGTCGGTGGAGATTGGGCAGGCAGGTCAGTACCAGGTAAGTCCGTGAATCCACAGAGAGTGTTTGGCTGTGAGAGTGACAAAAGCTTGTGACCGGCTGTGACCTCTTGACTCCTTGAGGGAACTCAAGCTGATCGAAAGGATGGAGGGCAGACTTTGGGCATGGAACTAGGATTCAGACAATGATACTGGGTTACAGGATGAAACACATGAGAGTAAACATGAGACTGAAGCAGCCAATTTACCAGCATTGTGGATGTACATGGGTTGGACAATGAAACTGAAACACCTGGTTTTAGACCACAATAATTTATTAGTATGGTGTAGGGCCTCCTTTTGCGGCCGATACAGCGTCAATTCGTCTTGGGAATGACATATACAAGTCCTGCACAGTGGTCAGAGGGATTTTAAGCCATTCTTCTTGCAGGATAGCGGCCAGGTCACGACGTGATGCTGGTGGAGGAAAACGTTTCCTGACTCGCTCCTCCAAAACACCCCAAAGTGGCTCAATAATATTTAGATCTGGTGACTGTGCAGGCCATGGGAGATGTTGAACTTCACTTTCATGTTCATCAAACCAATCTTTCACCAGTCTTGCTGTGTGTATTGGTGCATTGTCATCCTGATACACGGCACCGCCTTCAGGATACAATGTTTGAACCATTGGATGCACATGGTCCTCCAGAATGGTTCGGTAGTCCTTGGCAGTGACGCGCCCATCTAGCACAAGTATTGGGCCAAGGGAATGCCATGATATGGCAGCCCAAACCATCACTGATCCACCCCCATGCTTCACTCTGGGCATGCAACAGTCTGGGTGGTACGCTTCTTTGGGGCTTCTCCACACCGTAACTCTCCCGGATGTGGGGAAAACAGTAAAGGTGGACTCATCAGAGAACAATACATGTTTCACATTGTCCACAGCCCAAGATTTGCGCTCCTTGCACCATTGAAACCGACGTTTGGCATTGGCACGAGTGACCAAAGGTTTGGCTATAGCAGCCCGACCGTGTATATTGACCCTGTGGAGCTCCCGACGGACAGTTTTGGTGGAAACAGGAGAGTTGAGGTGCACATTTAATTCTGCCGTGATTTGGGCAGCCGTGGTTTTATGTTTTTTGGATACAATCCGGGTTAGCACCCGAACATCCCTTTCAGACAGCTTCCTCTTGCGTCCACAGCCAAAATAGCCTAATTCTGCTGTCAGGAGAACAATAATGGGACTGCTTGTCAAACAATTCATCATATGTCAGGGAGTCAAAACAGATATCCAAAAATGGGTGTGGATTTTTCTATTACTTGCAAAATCAAGCCACGCAAACGCTTTCACATTTGTCGTAACGACGTCATTATTGTTAAAATGACTGATAATAAAAACGATCAGTGACAGATGTGAACTGACACAGCTTGGGGGAAAGAAGAGATAGCTGAAATATTTTGACTTCCCTCTGAACCACCTGTAGCGTCAGCCAGATGGTGGAGTTGAAAGGGAGGGTGTGTTGGGAGGGACATCTCACTGATTATGTCCCTATTCACTTGAGGGTGCATCTGGTGTATAAAGAGTCTGTTCATGCTGTTTCTGCAAGCAGTAACCACTACATTTTTTTTCCTCCTTTTTCAGCATGTTTAATATGAAGCACTGCATTTATGCGATAAATTAGGCATAATGAGAGTGTCCGCAAAGCTATCATGAAATAGACTTTGCTGCACTCCTTTGTCGTACAGTAAGCTATCTCATATTTAGAGTTGAAAAGCTCCCTTGTTATTTTTGTAAATGTAGTGTGCTATTTTATCGGTGGTAAAACACACTTGTAGGTAATGTTCAACATGTATTTTATGCACTTATTAATTTTTGCCTGTCTTCTCACGTCAAAAAAATGGAAGTAATAATGTCTCGAGCTTCAGAGATAATTCTTGACATTAGACATAGTAGCTAATAAAACAATAGCACTGATGCAGCATGAGTAGCTGTGTTTTTTAACCTTTGGATCCTGTCACACGGTCTCAGTGTATGACCATAACTTATATCTTTGTAATAACAATGTTTCAAATGTCACTGTGAGAGCAGAGTCAAGGTGAGAAAAGGTTCACTTGTTCTGGTGAACCTACAGATAATAATTACTTAAACCGGGAGACTTTTTTATGTCTTTTGGAGCTTTAATACCGAAACTCATATTGTTACACTATCCAGCTTGTGTTTTCATTTGAACTCAGCGCTAAAGTAAAAGCAACAGTATTTAAATAGGGTTTTTCTAGTCTTACTGACAACCCTTAACTCGTGGTGATTTCTGCAGTTCAAGAGACACATGTAATGCTACTGAAGACATTAAGGTAAATAACCAAATATTTGCTAAGAGTGCTGTTAAAAAAATCTAAAGTTCTTTTGCAAAAGAAAAACTGTATTGTCTTTTAAAGATCCTGTATTTCTTTCTTTGGTCATTTCCCACAGAAAAATTCCACTACCTTCTTAAAAATTAACAATATTTTCAGACAAAAATGTTTTAAAATAGTCCTACCAGCTGAAATGAGATGTAGTGTGTCAACTAAATACAAAAACGAATGTCCCTCCGAAAAAGATCTGCCCCTGAGGGAGAAGTGTTGGATTGAAAAATAACAAAAAAACAAGGGGGGGGAGAAGGATTTGATTCAGTGGGAAACGCAGACCTACCACAGCTTCACATTGCAACAGTCCATCCAAGTGACAGCAAAAACAATGCACCCAGCAATGCCACAAAACTGCTCAATAATGACTCAGGGAATGCAGCAGAGATAGCAATTCAGTTCAGAAACCAACTCGTGCAGCCGTGCCGAAAGAAGCCTGGTCTAGAGAGACCCCCACCCTGCCAGCAACAGGTCCAAAAGAATCTACAAAATGTAAAGTTTTTCATATTAATGTGGAAAAAACTTATTCTACACCAGTACAGTAAAAGTGTAACAAAGTCTGTTTCATGACAGCTTTGTAGACTCCTACCAGTTGATTGTTTGGCCACAAGGGGGACCTACACAGTGTTAAGCTGGTGCTTTTAAAGCTGCTGCTAATCAGTGCGTGCTAAACAAATATATATGACAGAAGACAACTGCAATGATCCAAAGAAAAATCCAACAGTAAAAACCTTTTCCAAGGGGTGTTTCCTATCATGCAGGTCTAATTGTCTGATTCCACATGCCCTGACTAGACAAAATATTAACACATCTTGCTAACATTGCTTGCACCGGGCTTGAAAAATGATTTCATCTACATCTCTCCTCATGAGTGAAATGGGAATGGAATCAATTAAAGATCATAACCTTCACCTTATCAGTCTATTTCATGGCACTAGCAGGTGGTCCTGATAATCTTTGCTTTCTGTATATTTGAGAAGCAGCAGTCTGACACCAAGCATCAACACTGCAGCTTTCTAGGTAATTTTTTCAGCTTAGCCAGTTCAATCCTAGAGCTACTGAGGAACTGGGGCTCTAATTTGGGATATAATGAAAAGAGAAACCCAAACTGCCCCACTGACAGGGGAGGTCGCTGAAGCAGTAGATAGAATTTCTGGACTTCAAGAAATGACATGTATGATTTCATACTTAAATGAGTTTTATTATATTATGGAGAACATTGCCATCAATCGTAAAAAGTATCTAATTTGGCACCCTGGATATCATTTGTGATGAAAGAAGATGTTTCTATCTCTCTCTCTCTCTCTATCTCATCTCTCTATCGATCTGCTCTCATCTATCTCTCTCTCTCTATCTATCTCTCTCTATCTATCTCTCTATATCTATCTATCTCTCTCTATCTATCTATCTCTATATCTATCTATCTCTCTTATATCTATCTATATATAGATATATCTATCTATATATATCTATCGACATATAGACAATAAATCATCGGAAGTTTGTGAATGTGCAAAAGTACATTTCAGTGAATATAATAATCTGTGATTCTCTGCTGTGAATTTACTGGTTAAAAAAAAATTGTATAGGAACAAGCAAAACTATATAATCTTGTTCAATATTTTCTTTTTCTCTATATATATATATATATATATATATATATATATAATTTTTTTAAAAAATAATTTTTACATCTTAAGTTACATTTTGGAACTTGTAGTTTTCCAGTTAATATCAGAGGGGATTGCACATGCTCTGATTCTGAGTCTTTTGATTTTTAGCTGGCATACACTTGAACTCTCAGCTGTTAACATGAAACACTATCCTTCCTCCTCAGGCAGTCTGAGAGGGGAAGGTTATGGAGCTCCAAGATCATGAAAGACCATTCAAGAGTATGTCATGGCTGTTCTGCAGGCATAAAGTGTCTCCTTGTGCCGGCCTTGGAAAGCACTGCACTGTTTTGCCACTGAAACTGAAGCCTTACAGAACTCCTTAAGTAGTTTTTCTGCTGTGCAGTTTAAGGGTAATACACTGTAGTCACTGCTGATAAAAGTCACTATTATTCCACAATCTAAAGATTTGTTCTCCACTTAAACACAAAACAGTTCCTGTAATTCACAATTGCTTTACAAGAAAGGGAAAAAAAAACTCTCACTAAGGCAGATTGATTAAAGGGAAAACTGATGTTTTAGGACCTGATAAGACTTTTATTCTCAGAGCAGTAACTTAACTTCCTACCGTGGACAAGAGCAGCATTAGGAAGTGCAGCTCATTATTTTGGATGTTGCCATCTTGATGTCTTTAAAGTAGCAGTATACTATACGTTACGGTCCTGTATGACAAATGGACAAATGTTATATTTAATAAGACATGAAACTAGTGATTGAGGCCAATTTCCTGTGTTCCTTTAAATTTATTTATTTATTTCTTTTTGTCAGTCTCTCACATCACTGTGGAGGAATTTTGTCTCTCTTCTTTACAACGTTGCTTCAGCTCATTGCGGTTTGCGGGTATTCGATTATTCACAGCTCTCTTAAGGTGTCACCAAAGCATTTCAGTCGGGCTGTGATCTGGATTTTGACAGCAACCCATTGATTATTTTCTTTTGAAGTCATTCTGCTGTAGAGTTGCTGTTGTGTTTGGGATCATTGATCTGTTGCTTGACCCAATTTGCATCAAGCTTCAGCTGTTGGACAGGCTGCTGCGCATTTGATTCTAGAATACCTGGGTTATACAGAGAGGTTCGTGTTGAGCTCAAGCTCAACTCTATAGGCCTCAGTTTGCATGTTAAGTGTTGAAGTTCATGACCGCACAATTAGAAAAATGACTGAACAAGAAAATTCTTCTCTCTAATAAGAACACACCAGCTTGGCCTACAGTAGCCTTGCAAAGCTGCATATGAACTAATCACATGACTTCTGGAATAATGATCTTTAGCTAGACAAGACTAAAGAAGAGATGTTTGGACATAATACACAATGTCACATTTGGTGATGAATTGGTCTTGGGCAACTTGCAGTCACTGAGTGAACTCCTCTGTATACCAAAGTATTCTAGAGTCACTTATCACCTGAACTGAAGTCAGAACTGTAACAAAATAACACAAGATAATATGCATGAACATGAATAAATTATTTGACACCTAGCTATAGCAACAACAGCAGTAACCTAGCGTTATGGCACGACCACAATTTATGGTAAATGGACTAGTTCTCATATAGCACTTTGAGCTCTCAAAGCGCTTATACAACACGTTTACCCATTCACACCAATTCATACAAACACTTCCTTCTGTAACTAATCTAAGTGCTTTTTATTGTCTAACATTCACACACACATTCATACTTCAACGCTTGCATCGGAGAGCAACTTGGGGTTCAGTATCTTGCCCAAGGATACTTTGGCGTGCAGCCCGGAGCAGCCAGGAAACCAAGCGCCAACCTTTCAATTAGTAGGTGGCCTGCGCTACCTCCTGAGCTACAGCCACCCCACCTCTTGAATTTAGGCTTTAGTGTCATAAAAAAAGCACACTGTCCCTGTAATAAATGGTCAGATTCCATTCTCTCATCATATGAAAGTTTATTTGTTAATTATACAAGTCTGGCATTAGTAACAAAAAACATTTTCAGACGCACACATACAACAGCTGCCCACGGTTGATATGGCGTACGAAGGGTTAAGGCCTCACTTTTCCAGACCCAGAAGCTGCTTGTGTCTTTTATATACAGTCTATGTCCGAACATTACTAAAAAGGAACACTATAATACTGGATGTAGTAAAACAGGTAGACAAAAAGGGAAGGAATTTTACTGTATACTGCAGTTCCTTTTTAGAGATTTAATTTTAGGGCAGCATGAGAAAGCATGTACAAATCAACCTAAGGTTACTTATTTTTTTGTTCTAAGTGAATGTTTGAATATTTTAAGTACAGTTTTCAACTTGTGAGAATTCATTTTAAAATTGAAATTAAAAAGAAAAAAACAACCCTATGAACAGAAGGAAAAATGAGATGTTCTTTTACAAATCAGCTGGTCTTGAAGACGGACTGTAACCACAAATCTAAATCACTGTTTTAGCACGTATACATGAATTGAAGGGTAAAAGAGGAAGGGGAAATTAAAAAAAAAAAACTATTTTCAAAACAGAAACGTAACATGAAGCAAGTACTTCATATAACTTTGTAATCAAAGGAAACAAACAGTCCAACATCCCAAGGGAACAGTGCATGGTCAGCAGGAGTAATACTTCAACATCTAACAAGTCTACTTCACCACGTGGGTACAGATGGATCCAGCAGCTGAGATTTGTGGCCTTTCAGTTATGAGCTGGCCTCTAACCAGCAGGTCACCCTGTCATCCCGCGAGGATACAGACTTCAGGATGGTACAGTTGTAAGAGATGAGAAATGAGGCCATCACAAGAAGAAGAGGAGGACTGAAATGACAGGTACAGAGGTCCTTGTCCTTCGGGACTGTTCACTTTTATTTTTATGCACTGAAACAAATATCACAGACCTTTCTTCTGTATGTCTGAATCCAAAGCTCTGTGTATGTGTTAACTTGTCTTCGTATTTGCACGCTCAGTTGTTTGTCTTGATGGTGAAGTTTCAGATTAAATTTGGTAATGCTCCCTCTAGAACTCACACAGGATAAATGACCAGAAATCAGATGAATCCTTTTAAAATGAATAAATAATAAGCATCAATTAGAGGTTAACCAAGCAATTCCTGAGACAGTGTGTTGATATTTGAATTAAACAGGCAAGTAAACAAGACCCTTCCCATCAAAGCTACTTTTGAACCTTTAATTACCCCCCAAACTTAGATAAACCCATTGCCAAGCAAACACCTCTAACTGGGGTTGCAATAACACATACAAACCTACACAGATCACAATGGCTTTAGCTTTATGAATCATGCATAATGAGCTGTGCAATTATAAAAATAATCTATCCCTGCTATCAAAGTTGTGTAATGAAAATTTGTCTGCAAAACCCACTGCAAATATTGTGCAGCCAAATAACACCCAAACCACCTAGCTCATATAGGTTGTAAATGAGCATATTCTTGCTACACTAGCTGTTGGTTGGCTATGCACAACACCTAGATGCCACAGCGAACCTTTAGGAGGCAAAAAGCTGCTTATTGTTGCAAAGATTAAATACCATTTCAGTGACTACGCATCTGCATTTAACACAAAACAGATTCTTTGTTGAATATATAAATCTGTTGCCTGATCTAAATGGAGCACTGACAAATTTATATTAAACAATCTTCACTGAACACGAGTTCACAGAATAACCAAGAGTAAGATAATGCAACATTTAATTACATGCTCTACTCATTCTT
This sequence comes from Pterophyllum scalare, assembly GCA_024447675.2. Taxonomy (NCBI): domain Eukaryota; kingdom Metazoa; phylum Chordata; class Actinopteri; order Cichliformes; family Cichlidae; genus Pterophyllum; species Pterophyllum scalare. Next base: position 22,936 of record JAMQGT020008179.1, read on the forward strand.
ATTCAAGAGGAGTTATTGCCTTTTATGAGCAATAAAGTAAACAAAAATCAAATGGAACTCTAAAAAGATGTAGGATTTTATTTTCCAGTCTTTTGCCAAATTATTGCTTAAATCTGGAGTTGAATATTTCTCACTCTAAACCGAATATTTAACACAATATTTATGTTCTGACATTAGTTGGTCTGTAGTGTCAGAGACAGATTCTGAATCCATGAACTGTTTGTGCCCTGCAAAATCCAGCGCTATTGCATAAGATGCATACTTCATTATCTGCTAAAGAACACAGAGTTCCTGTGCAGTTGTTGGACCAGAGAACAGTACAATCCTTTCACTTCCAGCAGAATTGACTCTTCTTCACTTTCTCTCCAACAAAACCATTAAGGATAAAACATAATTTTTGCCCTTTTCCCCGTGTGCCTGTTGAAGTAAAACATAATTTTAGCCTCTTTTGAAACCCATTATCAGACTGCTAAAGAATACTCGAGAAATTCCATGAGTGAAAAAGGTCAAATGGGAGATCAGAAATTAATTGAACCACGGACTTCTTGGAATTCTGAAAATAATAGTATCTGGTCTAAATCTAAACTGCAGGATAATTCTCCCAAAATTAAATGGACAGGCTAACATTATACTAAAAGTAATTCATATTGCCAAAAATGGAGCATAATGCCTTATGGATTAAAAATTAAAAATTTGAATTAATAGTTCCTTTTGGGTCTCAATAAATTGTTTTGTCAAATTGAAATGAATCAATTTAGTTAAAGTTCACATGGAAATACGGATTCAATCATTGACCCATGCAAGGCTTATGGCAAGTATTCACTTTCTGCTCTTAATGATCGGCTTACATGCCTTCCATGATCCATATAAGAGAGGTGCAACTTAAATTGTTACTTAGCTTAATGAATTACAAGAATAATAATGCATCACAGCATGTTTTCAACCAAACACCGGGTCTGTTTTTCTCAAGAAGCACCAAAGAAGACAGCTGGAATTCGCCCAAAGGAAGTGTGAAAGAAAAATACACACCGGTGCTGATTAAGATTCTTGGCACAACACCGTGAAACTGTCCTTATAGTTGATATCTGATAAAGTCTGCCCACCAGGTAGTTGCAGTGACAAAATTCTTGAAATGGAAAATGTACCTCCTGGTCGCCAACCTTTTTGTGGTATCTGTGCGTGCCATCGCACACAAAGCATCTGACCATCATTTCAGTCTGGCCACTAGTGCGATGATGTTTGAAATTTATTAACACCTGTGTGCTGCTGCCTTGGCTGTGACCAAACAACTATTTGTTAATTTACAATGCCATTTCCAAAAAAAATTATGAAGATTTTTGTCACCAATTCCCAGTGTGAAGCTCAGCTATTGTCACTGCCAGCCCCTCAGTAAGCCTTGGCATGGTCCAGACCACCATTTGTCTCCTCTAACACAAGCAAAGTTGCCAGCTACTGCTTTTCAGTTGACAAGTCTGGGGTTTCAGTGGAAAAGGGGCTCCACACCAGTTACTTCTATTTTGTCGTGACAACATTCACAGTCTTTTCTGAAACTATATTTGCCCTCATTTTTGGGAAGCCAACAGAAGAATAATCAGAATAATCTAGGGCCACCTCCTGGTAGTTTAGACTTTGGCGCATCGGTAGAAAAATTCCTAGTTCAGCTAGGATAGTCCAGCATTCAGTAATCCACATACCAAGATGGGCAGTACTCGTGCATTTTGTTATTTACCGCTCTCACAGACTGATGAGAGCAGCCAAAATCTGAGGTAGAGTGATACTCTTCTTGACTGAAAATATAACCATAACCGAAATGTTTCATACATTTTAGTGTAACAGTTATCCAGATAAAGTCCATCATGTCTGCTGCCTCAAAAGAAAGGAAAATAAGGTCCAGCTCATACAACTCTCTCTCTACGTTCCCTTTAGCGCTGCAGACTTAATCCAAGAAGGAAACGTTTGCTTACAAGCCAGGCTAGAGTGAGGAGAAGGCAGTATTTGGAACTTTTGATGGATTGATTTTGATTTAAAAAGTTGATTTAAAACTTTGTGCACTGGAAATGTTGTACAGCATATTGTTCAGCAGCAACAGACACGGCAAATCAAACAGGTAAGCAGTATAAAGATACCAATTCCTTCTTATTTTACAGTGGAAATTTCTGCAGTATATTAATGTAGTGGTGTAGTGTATTAGTTCATTGTTTTGTTTAAGTTATATAATTAAGTAATTAAATAACATGAATGGAAAAAATATAGACTTGATGGGAAGCCTTAGTATGATCTCTAAAATTATTTAATAAGATTCACCTTTATATGTGCAGTTTCTTTTTGACAATTTTAACTAATTAGGTAGTTGGTTATGAGTTATTTACCCCCCTTTGCCCCTTTCTTCTGTGTCAATCGTCACAGCTCATTTCCTGCTGTGATACTGTGAAACAGTGGATGACCCAGCAGATTGTAAACACGCATTCATTGAAAAAAGAAGTGGTACAACATCTAGGTAAACTGTTGGTTTGCTTACGACGTGATTATCATTACATGCCAAACCAGCATTATGATAAAAGTTAAGGAATGTACGAATGAAACCCCAGATGAAATAAATCTTTTCTTTTTTTGTTCATCCATGTTCCCACCCACTTATCCAACCAGGGCTGCGGTGGCACTGAAGCGAATCCCATATGACATCAGGTGAGAGGCACAGGTATTCCACTGACATGTCAAGGCCTGTTATTTGTGTCCAAGTCCTTCTAATAAACACACGAATATGCTTGGAGCACAGAGGTAATAAAATGAATTAGTTAAGTACTGTTAAGAGCAGAGTGAAGAGGTTATCCTATCCAGGAGGCCATGCTTTGTACATTCAAGAGTTAGTAGCTGCCTCTGACAACACAAAGAAACTCAATTTTAAAGAGCTCTGATTTTTCCTCTTAGAAAACAGCAACATCAAAACATTGAGATGTGGAGGGAAGAGCTAATCAGTCAACTCCCAGGCACCTGCCCAGCCTCAGCTTAATTGAGATGGGCTTCAATGACAGAGCATTACATTACCCTGACATCCTTTGCTTGGTGGTAATTCTGTGTTGTTTGCCATGCGAACAGAAACCTAGTCACGTAATTGTGACCACAGTCATTCTCCCCAGCACCATAACAGTACACTGACTCATGATGCATTATCACATTAATGCCATTGGTCATGTCTGCACAAATCAATCTAATCTGAGTCTGGTGGTCTGTGACAAAGGGAAACCTGCAGCAGGTTTAACCATATTAGTTATGTCTGCCTTTTAAAGTTTAATGGTCATGGAAGCTATTATATGGTCCGATGCTTCTTTAAGTCTGCTATTATTGTGTACATGTGTCAGCCAGTGGTGCCCTGCAGCCAACAGTTCTAAGGAAACATATTAAGGAAACATTCAATGCTTTACTTCAGTTCATTTGTTTTTGCTTTCATCAAACATGCAGCACAGTTACTGGATATTATTGCAATAATACTGCTGTGCTTTAGTTTCATTAGGCCGAGTACAATGGCTGCTGCTAGATAATAATGCTAACACAAGTTCTTTATCGATGCAGCAATCACGGTTACTGCAGTTCTCTTATTTCATATACTGTAGCATATTTGCGTTCATTTGACATGTACTGATCTTTCTAGAGAATCAAAAGCTAGACTCACGTAAAGTAAAATTTCAGCAACGCCAATATGTTTTTTTTTCTTCTTTGAAGTCAAGTCAAACCTCTCCAAACCCATATTATTTCTGAACAAAATCGTATAACAGAGTGTGAAATTACCCAGAGGCCCTTACTGTCTGCGTTCTGGGACTGAGCAGGCATTTGAGGGCACTGGTGCATTCTGAATGGCTGCATGCTGGGCCCGTGCCATCTCAGAGGATTACATGAATTAGAATAAGGTTTGCTGAAGATATCCAGCACACTGAAGAAATTTCACACAATAAGTGTTTCTGCTCAGTGGGTGCATTTCGGTCCCACGTGAATGTACATGCAAAGCAGTCAAATGGAAAACAAAAGAGAGATTAACCAACATCCAACATCTAAAGGGACACTAGAGGTTACACTGTATGTACAGTTATTTTTGTGATTTTAGATATAGGGCAGTAAGACCTTCTAAATCCTCTAAACTAAACTAGGTATCCCCCTCACTGGTTCATGAGGGGAAAAAAATATTATTGTCAGATCATTGTTTTTAAATGTGGCAAAAAAAAAAGATTTCTTGGTTGAAAATATCCTGGATAAATATTAATACTTAAATCTCAGCTTTTGGGGTAATTAGTCAGGTAATTAGATATGCTTAAGCTTATGAAAACAATAAAACAGCCTGACCTTTTCCTACAACTTGATTCTCTTAATCTCAGTATCTAAGAAGTTATATCTTGTGCATTTACCTCTAAAAAAAGGCAAAATGCTGAACTATCTGTGTTATTATTACAGAGTCAGCCTTTGTGTCAACATATTGTGTCAACTGAAAGGAGATAATATTCCAATATTCATGTGAAAATTCTTTATATTACAATCGCCGTGTCATTTTTAAACCTCTAGTTTTAGTGTTTTGATTGTGCATATTTATATTTATTGAGGAAGATTGAACAAGCACATGCTTTATGTGCTCTGAAAAGACAAAACATAACAAAAACTACATCCTAATTTCCACTGCATCACATGACTTGACATTACATGCTTTTGTATGCAAGGACTGTACCTGATTTACAGTGCCCATTGTGGGACTGAGCATCATCGTCAAGAAAAAAGGATATTGTGGGACCGTGTTCTTGATTCTCAGTGTGTACCTGTTTGTCAGAACAGTCGCTACTGCCTGTAACTCATCTTGTATCCTGAATCACACGACCAGTAATGCACATGTGATGATACTAGCGAAGAATCTCTAATTAGTCAGTGGTATACAGAGTCAGCTGGGCTTGCTTGGAAACCTGGCTAAGGTGCATGGTACCAAAAATACACCCACCAGCCTATTTGTTAGGTACACCTGACTTAACAGCTAACAGGAAGCAACAGTAACTGAAATAACCAAGGTACGCAGAAGAGACATCTCTGAACAAATAGCACATCGAACCACTTCGGGGTCCTTAAGTACCAATTTAGGATTATTTAAAGGCTACAGCCTAGCTGAGTATTGTTGCTGGCTATGCCTATCCCTTTATGACCACAGCATGCCCATCTTCTGATGGCTGCCTCCAGCGGGATAATGCACCATGTCACAGAGCTCACATTATCTCAACATGGTTTCTTGAACATAGCAGTGTATTCACTGTACTTAAATGAGCCTCCACAATCAAGTCCAATAGATCACCTTTGAGATGTGGTGGAAAGGAAGATTTGTATCATGGATGTGCAGCCAACAAACCTGCGGCAACTACACGATCGCACGAAGAATCAAGATCATTGTACCTACCTATTAAAGTTATTAGGTGTACCTTAAAGTGCCTGGTGTGTGTAAGTACCAGGGTTGTCCACAATGAAAACCCCAAGAAATATGTGTGTACTCAAATCATTCCATTCAGTGGAAATGAGGCTTCTGAGATTGTACTGTGCTTTCAGACTTATCAAACAAAACAAACAGAGACAGGGAGCAGAAGGCTTGTAGGCTGATAAGGACTACCACTAGTACTGTGGCCAAGCAAATTAGCCAAAAGGAAATTGGGCTGTAGTCCATATCAGTTAACTCCAGTGAAGCCAATGTTCTAGGCACCCCCTCAAGGTGAACAGCTATGGTACTAGCTGTCTATAACTGACAGCCAGTTTATGGGGTGGGCTCAAGTGAAATTTGGAGGCAGAGTATCCCCCTTTTTCAGCTAGCCAGATTGCCAGGAAGCTAGTTTCTCTCAGTTACAGCCATTTATAATTTCATGTCTTTATTCAAGCATCAGGACTGTTTATATTACGCTATATTAGGATTACACTCTTCTTGTAAAGCATTTACAACATCTGCATTGTCTGAATGTGCAGGTAAAGCAATTTCTTTTTTATCGGAAGCATTTTTTTTTCATGTTTTTTATTTTGCTTTTTTCATGAAATGTTATGACACTGCAAAGTAGCAAACAAGCAAAGACTACATGAGAGAATAGGCAAGAGCAGGTGCTCAGGGCTGTTGGGCAGTCTGTGCTTTATTCCTTTTATTATTCAATTTAGTTTGTTTTATATGCATGTTCATGTAAACTGGAAGAATAAAAGAAATGCAAAATTTGCAAACAAGACAAAAAAAAACCCATGGGTCTTTTAAAAACAGTTCACTTCAAAAGGGAATTTATGCATTAAGCTTACAAATCATGACACAAGTGAATTGGACATCAGTAACTGAATCATGGGACTCTGGGAGCTTAAAGACACTGAGGAGGGTGTCAGTGAGGAGAGTGTGGGTGTTGTTCTTCTAAAAAACATGGAGTGCAAAGGGAGCCTTGTATATCAAAAACTCAAAACTAAAACTAAAGAAAAAACAGTGAATCAATACGACTTGATCAACAAGCCTTTCAACCCCCTGCAGACATAGCACAGTCATTTTGTGTCATGGGTGAGTAAATATTGCACTTTTTTTTTTCACGAGGGCCAAAAAATATGGTAGTGCTTTGTTCTTGGGTGCAGCTCCAAGGTCCTGAACCAGCTGGGAGAACACTTTCCCTTCCAGCTATTCTGCTAAATTTGGACTGTGGCAGAAGCATTGTGGAACAGCTGTAACTCAGTGATTCTTGGCACACAAACCCTCAAGAAGTGCTTGTTAAACGAATTCATTTAAGGGAGCGGGACCAGCTTAAGATGCACAATAAGGATCAGTCCTTGTTTTCTAAACCCCACCAAACAGCTGAATATAAATGCTGCTTCCCCACCGGAAAATCCAATATGCTAGATGCCACACAGGGCAATGCTGTATTCATGAACTGTGGAACATATATCATTTCAGGCATCAAAGTGTTGACATTTTAATATGCGATTTTTTTTTTCTTCAATTTTACATTTATGCAAGACTAAAGATGTATTCAGATGTGGGTTTCAGAATGTGTGGTCAAAAATAATAAGGAATTAAGCTAGGAAATGACTGGAACTGAGAGAGGAGGAGTGGAGATCCTCTGCTAACATAAACAAAGTAATTAAATTGTGATAAGTGAGCCGTGGTAATCCCGTGAATTTTTGCAGGTGTTTTTGTTTTCTTGTGTTATTTCTTAGCAACACAGTCAAATAGGAAGGGTATTAATCCTGGCCATGAATGACCATTTCATATTTTCAGCAGCAGGCATCTCTAAAGTTTATTATTATCTTGCATTAAGTCTTCTGATAGAGGACAAAGAATATTAAGCAATTTGTATGTCAGGATATATGTTAAATGTAATGGTCCTAGGGCTTTGTGTTGTGTTAGAGTTTTGGTTTTATGGTCATTTAATTTTGAATACTGTTTGGTTTTGACTGCTGTTCTAGTGCGTTATGTTTTTGATTTTCGGCTATAGACTTTGTTTTCATGTTTAGTGTGAGTCTTCTTGTCTCTGTGTTCTGAATGTGTCCTTTAGGTTATTTCCTGTTTTACTTTGATAACTGTTTTTCTCTGGTATCTTTTTTGGGGTTTTTACTTACTTTCTTATTGTCTCAATTACTTTCCCCTCAATTAGTCCAAAGTAATAATGATAATTAAAAAAAAAAATAGTTCTATTTTCTTTCTAGCCATTGTCCAGTTGTCATGTGTGTTGCCTGTTTCCTCATGATTTTCCATATTCCTCATCTCTGCATGGCATTGCTTTTGCAGTTTTTTGTCTTTTGAATTTGTTTCTTTGCAGAAAAAGCATCAAAGGTGAAAAAGAACAAATCCCCACTTCTTTTTTTTTTTTTAAAAGCACACTTTTTATTTTTAATTAGTGTATTTGGTCTGCATTTGGATACACCTTTGAAATGAACCTGACAATTAAATATACATTTTTCTGGGGTTTCTATAGTATCTGGCACCAAGCTGTTAGCAATAGACCCTTTAAGTCCTGTAGGTTACGAGGTGGGGCCTCCATGGATTGTACTTGTTTGTCCAGCACATTTCATGCTGCATGCTGAATTGCATCGAGATCTGGGGAATTTTGAGGCCAAGTCAACACCTCTAACTCCTTGTTGTGCTCCTCAGACCATTCCAGAACTATTTTTGCTTTGTGCCAGGGTGCATTATCCTGCCGTAGAGGCCAAAGTCATCAGGGAATACCATTTCCATGAGAGGGTGTTCATGGTCAATGCTTAGGTAAGTGGTACTTGCCAATGTAACATCCACATGGATGGCAGTACCCAAGATTTTTCAGCAGAACATTGCCCAAAGCATGCTCATGTGTCTATCGTTGGTGCTTTTGGTTTTGGACAGTGATCAGCATGGGCACTCTGACAAACAACAAACTGTGATACACTATGTATTCTGATACTTTTCTATCACAACCAGAATGAACTCTTTTGCCAATTAACCTGAGACAATCCAGTACATGACAGCAGGGTGCAAGATGCTAGCAGGCAAGGCATGCATGGAACGCCATAAACAAGTTGCGAGAAATACCCAGGGCTGAGAGAAGATCTAGAGAGGACGTGGAGTCCAGCCATTGGTGGGATTCTTCAATATTAGCCACTTCATCTATCTGCCAGTGGTAAATGCCGTGCAGGGGTCTGTCCTTCCATGGTGGTTCCTGTTCTTGCTCCTCATCTTTCTTGGGTTTCTGCTGCCTGAAATATTCAGTGAGCATGTGATCAGTTGTGGCCATTTGTGTTCCTGAAATACTCACTGATCTTCGATGTCTCATCTTGGATAGTGGTTCTGTCATAAGTCATAGGCTTTCTTGTAATCAATCCAGATGGTGCACAGGTTGGTCAGTCTGGCCTTAATGTCTCGAGTGACTGCTCTATCTACCAGTAGCTAGTGTTTTGCTCCTCATCATGTGTTGACCTCTATGATGCCTGACATGAGATTCCATGTGGTACTGAGGCAGGCCTTCAGTCAGCCATTCCGGGTGCATTTTAGCAATTAGCAGTTGGTTCACTTGTGCTTGCCCTCTGGAGCACTGATCCTTTTGGCTGTTCATCTTTTAGTTGTGCATGTTAAGGATCACTGTTGCTGTATAGATCAGCTGGTTGGTTCCAGTGATGGTCACAGTAGGGATTGTCCATGTATATGTATATATATACATACATACATAGTCAAGCATGCAGTAGCATTCCGTAACTATCCATTAAGCATAATGAGTGTATGTAAAGATGTAAAGGTGGGGGTAAAGATATTCAATCTTGCCTCATCCAGGAGCAAGAGCAGGTATGCCAGCTCACTCCAGCTGCCTGTATTTATTTTGACGCATCTTAAAGGGATCATAGATTTGTTTTGTGATTCAGTTATAAGATCATGTAGTTCAAGTTAAGTCTGTAACGTGTGTACAAAGTTGTGATTGAAAATTTACTACAGAATTTTTGAGGTCCATTACTGACATTTGATTTAATAACCATGAAAAAGATTTCCACTATACTGGGTACAACTTTATTCGGACTTCTTTAAAACCTCAATTTTCTCAAAAAATTATATTAGGGAAATGGTGTCCATAGAAGTAAACTTCCCATCTCCTATAATCTGTCCAAACAAAGGGCATCTAGACTTGAGCCAAACTTAAGCTTTTCAAGCTTGTTTGGCTGTCTGTGTTTGCTTTCTGCTATTCACATTCTTCCTTTCCTTTTGATGTCTGGTAGTGTTCAATTACTTCCACACCTGTCACAAAATTAGATGACTCCTTGTTGAAAACAACATGAAGCATGATGCTGTTTCTGCTTCTCTGCTGTTGATATTACCCAATTACATTTCAATCAAGGGAAGCATGTGTGGAGTATAACAGAAAATTGTTACTGATTAGCATAATTCTTTTTATTGAGATTCCATCACCCTAGAGCTCAAGCAAACTATGCTCATAAAACAGCCCGCATAGCCAGAGCTAAGGTAATATACTCCTCAAACTACTTCAGGAGAAAACAACTTGGAGTGAATTTAAAGAAATTTAAAGAAGCTCACTCAGTTCAAACCACCTGGGGCATAGTTATTCTTGGTAGGCCAACCCAGACTGTACAAGCTGAAGCCAGTAGAGTTTTCCCTATTTTGTTAAAAGGGACCATTGGCATCAAAAGACATAAAAGGCAAAGACTATTCCACATCACTGCACAACATTTCATGGGAAATATACCTTTGGTTTCAGCTGAAGGATTTTCCCTTCTTCTTTGTCTTTTTGTCCCCCCCCCACTTGTTAAAAATTTAAACAATCCTGACAATGCCTGAAAAGCTCAATCTACCATGAAAGAATGGAAAACGCCCACTAGGAATTTGAAAGAGGAAACCTGGAAAAAAACACTGGAAAAAAAAATCCTCTCCTGTAACCACAGATTAGGTGTGTAGTTGTATGCATGTGCAGGACTGCCCTATAGATAGTGTACATGTAGAGTCTTTCAAGCAGAAGACACTCTGAGAAAAATCTTAAGCAGTTGGAAGATGGTATCTCACCAACTCAACTTTCCAACAATAAATGCTTCAGAGAAAATTATTTTAGCTACTATCATGTGCACTCTGACAAAAACAAGTCAGTGTCTTTGTTTATTGTTCCAAAAATCCTATTTCACAAGTTGATAAGCATCCAGTCCAACTGAACAAATACAATATGCACTGGGGAAGAAAACTTTGGGACAGTTATTCAACCTGTGCCCATAGAAATAAATATGGAAGATTCAGGGACGTGGAAAATGATTATCAGTTATACTGGCTAGATTTCTGTGGTGGCAGGTGGGTTTTACACCTGCCAACATAAAAGTGCCTAAAAAGTTAACTGGTAGAATTATCTTGCAGCATGACATACACCACAGAAATAAAGCTAGTCAAAAACAACTGTCTGTCTCTAGGAGGAGTCCTGCAAACGTTGGTTTGTCCTCCATACAGACCAGTGCTTATCCTCACTGCACCAGTCTGGAATTACATGAATGCAACAGAAGCTACTGTGACAGCTCAAACCAGCAGAAGATCTGTGGCATCTGGGTTCTCCAACATGCCTGAAACAGCTTACCTGTGTATTATGTGTATCTTACAGTACTACAGATGTACGACATAAATCTTTCCAAGTTTACCTTCTTGCCGTTATCGTTTTTCTTTTTCAGCGTTCTTTCAAGTCCTCAAAATATTAAATTAAAGTCTTTAATACGAGATCAAAGAAAGTACATCCATGTACATCTTCTGTGTAAGGCAACTAAAGCAATTGATTTCAACATTAATTATATGATCCCTGGATTTTTGAGATGCATACAGTACACATGCCCTGATTTTTGGACACATCCAGTCGGTCTTTGTATTGATTACATCCTTTCTTTACACCTGATCAAGGTACATCTTGCCTTCTTCCATTGTTGATTGTGGATGTGCGTGGTATGTAATGTGCAGTGCACTTTCCACAGTATGTAACATCTTTATCCGCACTGAATCCTCCTTGTTGATGCTGGTGAAATTATATACAAACAAAAGCTACATCATGATCCTTCCGGTGCTAAAGCATGTTAATTCTCACTACTTGCTAATATTGTATATGGGATTACATTTTCAAGTAATGATGCGAGTCTGCAAGGTTTCATCATCATCATAAAATCTGTTATGGGCATGGCTAATGGTGAACAGATTGTCCTCTGATTGCCTGTGGAGGCTTTAGAAAGGCAGTTAGACTTGCCTTAAGCAAGATACAGTTTCAAAGTTGACAGCTCGTCACAGTGAATGACAAGTGGTGGGGAATAACCTACTCCATGAGGACTGTGAGTTTAGAGGGGTAGCATTTCACCCTTCTTCCTAAAGGCAAGAAGATGCATATTGCAGTCTTCAATTTTATATTGTCAATAAGGTATTGCAGGAGTTTTGTGCCCTTTGGGACGATGATGTTAGTTTACTAACACTGCATTGATTTAGAAATTCATGGTCATCAATTGCAAATTTGTGCCAATAGAAGTTTGGTTCTTTTTTTCATCCACCTACATTAATACTCTGTCTGTATATACTGGATTTGAATACCTCTACATTCTACATTCTGTGTGAATGGAATTTAAAAGCTTATATTTTGCTATTGCTTCTGCTACAGTCACAGAAGCAAGAGGCAACAATGCTAAGGTGGAACAAACGGGGTGACAAAGGGTCACCATGTTTTCTGATAGATATAGTTGCTGCTGTGCAACAGTTTTAGATTTTATTTTTTTCTATTTGATGCTTGTCTTTGTGAAAACATGACATGTGGGTCAAGTGGAGACAGAACACAGAATCATTTTCTGCTCATTCAAAAAGACCTCCGCCCTGACATGCACTTGACATAAAAGCACAATCTCTGATCCAGACATTAAAAGCTTCAACAAAAATATTAAAAAAGAAATGCTGAACTTATTGCTCCCAAATTGACTTTAGTTTTCCACAGGAGGCTAAAAGAACTTACACACATTTCTAAAATTCACAAAACGAGTATGGCCTTTAATCCTAAACACGACCAATCTAAGCCAATTGTATATTTAAGCCCAGTCTGGTGCCAGTGTCAAAAGTCAAAATGAGCTGCAGTATCTTGATTCATTGCCCAGACAAAAAAAAAAAAAAAGGAAAATCACATTAACATTTTGTTGGACTGCTTCTAGCTTTGATAATGGCATGCACTTCCATGCTATCATTTCTAAAAGCAAATGCAGTGTCAGAACATTTATTGCGATCCAGGATTCCATTACCACATTTTTCTTTGGCCAAGATCTTGTATTGATGATGGGGGAGTCAGATCATTGCATAAAGTCTTCTCCAGTGCAGCCTAAAGATTCTCAGTAGGGATTGGACTTTGTGGTGGCAAATCCATGTGTGAAAATGATGTCGCATGTTTCCTAAAACCACTTTTTGACTGTTTTGAACCCAAGAAATCCTGGCATAGTCATCTTGCAATAAACCTGTGCCATCAAGGAAGAAAAATTCCATTCATGGGAAAATCTGGTTAGTATATTCAGGTAGTCAGCTGACCACATATTTGGACACCTAACATCACTGAACCTAGACCTAATCAACCAAAGATCATAGCACTGCTTGTATAGTAGGCACTAGACATGATGGAGGCATTACTTCATTCACCTCTCTACTTACCCTGTTACACCCTGATCTGGAGTCCTCAGACCACATGACCTTTTACCATCACCCAAGTCCAATCTTTTTAGTCCCCAACAAATTGACGATTTTTTTCCAGTTGTTCTCCCTGATAAGTTGTTTTCTTAAGGCCATACAGCTGTTTAGTCCAAATCCATTTAGTTCATATCACACATGTGCAAATATGCACTTACATTGCTGTTAAACATAGCTGTGAGTTCTATTGTAGTTTTTCTATTATCATTATTTTAGTTCACCAAACATTCCAATCATGTCATTTAAAATTTCTGTCAGACCACTTTTCTTCCTCAAAGATGATGACTCATCACTACCCTTTAAATAATGTGTTGAAAGTTTCTTAACACAGTTGTAATTTCAGCAATCTCCTCAATTGTTTCTTTGCTTGCTGCAGGACAATAATTTGACCCTTCTGAAATCTTTTTTTCATAGCCACAGTCCTCTGACATCGTTGGTTAAGAAATGAGAAGGTATTCATTGTTCGGGCAACAAACTATCCGGTCATATTTACTCCAGTGATTAATATGATCAAAAGACTTCCACTGGAGTAATTATCCAAAGGAAAGCTCTTACTTTCCAAGTGTTGACTTTCCTTGGTTGGACAGTGTACATCGCATATGCGGTGCATTCAGAAAGTGTTCAGACCCTTTTACTTTGTCCACATTTTATGTTGGAACTTGTGCTAAAATATTTTACCTTCATCAATTTACACACATTACCCCATACTGCGCTTCCCCTATTTGACATTAACCAACAAAATTTGAACTAACATATTACAGACATATAATATATAAAAACATGAAGCCTTTAGGACAGGATGGCTTTTTATGCAAGAAATGAAATTGTAACATCTGTCTTTAATATGTGGAATATGGACATTTTTTGATGAAAAAATGCAATTATAATTGAGTATTCAGTAAGTACTGCATTATCATGTCACTATTAGCAGTGCAGGGCACAGCAATGTTCTTCAGAACATAGGACTGTTAGCCTAGTATAAACTAGCAGCAGACTCGTAAAAAGAAGAAGAGGAATTTCAGTTCAACTCTACACAGAAAGTTTTACAACACTGGAGAAGTCTTTCGAATGAGTGCAAATGACAAACCCCCTTACTCTGTTTCAATTAAATATCTGGAGCAGACAATGAGTTCTCGGGCCGTTTTT
>JAMQGT020008180.1:0-62142 GCA_024447675.2 Pterophyllum scalare
TGTGTTATGTTGCTTCGTTCAGTTACGTATTGCTCAATATTTTTGCTATACGTCATTATAATTGAGTGTATTGATCTCTGGAGAGCATTTGCAGCCATTTTCTGTGCAGCTGTGATAAGGGCTGGTTGAGCTGTCTGAGGAAGTCACCTCCAGCTTATCAGTCATCTCCGTGGTGTGACCAAGAACTCAGCACACACCTCGGACCGATAAGATAAACCGAGGGAGCTGGCTGGGGTAGGGGTGGGGGGCCTACCTGCTCCTTGTTGAAAGATTGGCAGGAAGAACTCTGACTCTGACCTCCGGTAACGTCTCCGACGTGAGTGAGTCCGAGAACTGAAGGAAAGCAGAGCGAAACGTGGATAAGGAGCTAAAAATAGGATTCATTTTTTCACAAACAGCAGCAAGTTTGATCCATTAATCATGTAAATATGGGCACAAATTCTATCGAAACACATACAATGTCGTTTCTACTGTTCGGTGTCTTGAAAAAGCGTTGGTAACAGGGAGTTGTGGTCTAAACCACCGGTGTTGGTAAAATCAACCTGATCTGCTTTGGGTAGAAAATATATGTTCCTGGATGAAGGATTCCGGTCATTTCTAGCATCATATATGTAATCTCGGACTCTGCTAACGCAGCTTTGCATAATTCACAGATCAAAATAATCTCTGTCTTCTTGTGCTTGGCTTTGGCTTAGTTCCTCAAAACAAATCATTGCTGCCCCCTTTTCAGGGTAGCTATGCTAGCTAACGTGGTGTCTGTGTCGATTCTCAGGTGCATCCGGTTCATAGAAGTCTCTGGAGCTTGAAAAAAAGGGCGGCTGGACTTCGTTGTGTTTCTTGAAGACGTTTCACCTCTCCTCCAGGTATTTAAACCCCGGTGGGCGTAGTCCCCCGGAGGTGGTGCCTTACCCCTACGGATATACGATGCTACAAGTTCAACCGTCGTGTAGTTTGGTGCTCTGTGCTCAAAACAATCAAGCTAACAGTAACTTTGTGTGTTAAATGATGTTGAAAATCTTCTATCTACTTACAAGCTTGGTGGCTGTCAACAGCCAGATCAACATCTAAACATGCTGTTAATAAATTAGGTTTACATGGCAGGCTACCTGACCCTAACCCTTCCACATTTGAACATTGTTGATATCATGTAATTACAAATGACAAGTATTTAAACACCGGTCCAGTCATTTCCTGATTGCTATTTTTTTTTTTTTTTATTGATTGCTAGCATTCATCATTGTTTCGTCACCAATGGGAGCCTCAGCCAGAGAGCACAGATGAAAGCTTTTAGCTTTATCTGGTACAATCTATGTGCGGTGCATACATAAAGCAAATAATAAAGCAAATAAACAAATACTTAAAAAATACATTTATAAACATTTATATTTAAAAGTGTTGCATATTACACAACTTTAACTCGTCAGCCATAACACCGTTTTATGTTGTTATGAAGCAATAAATTCTTGTAGTATCAGAACCTTTGTGTATCTTTGTGCATTATGATGACATCTTATTGCTATGATCACAGGGAACAGAGTGACATCACTCCTACAAAGCTGAGCAGCACAAGAAACACAAACACATGTGTGTAAAGATGACAGTTTCCAAAGTTAATGTTCATCCTGCAGGATGGCTGCATGTCCTCCTCAAGCAGAAGGCTCCTCTGCTATTAAAGCAAATCCACACTGACTTAACATTTCAAATTGCTCATCTTTACAGCAGAACATAAACATATTTGGAGCCTGGTCTAAAAACATTTTTTGGTCTCTATCCCTAAGTTCCCTCTCCATTGATAATTATGAATCAATGCATGAGATAAAGGTGATTTTTTTTTTAAATAGAACTAGAGTCGCTACCGTGGATCACCTGCCCTCCCCTATCCCAGCATCCTCTTCTGTCACACCAACCCTCCGCATGCCCTCCTTCTCTACATCCATGAATCTTCTCTGTGCTCTTCCTCTTTTCCTCCTGCCCTGCAGCTCCGTCTTCACATCCTATCAGGTCTGCCACCTCCTGCTCCACCTCCTGTCTTTTTGTACGGTGCACACTGTTTCCAAACCGTGCATCATAGCAGGTCTCACTACCATCTTGTAAATCTTCCCTTTCACCTTCGTGCTACCCTTCTGTCACTCATCTGCGCTTTGAATAATGCATAATTAAGTGCACGGCCACCATTCAGCTGCACTAAAAGACACTCAGTTTTTCTGGTACGTGCACTGCAGTAGGTATTTAACTTGTTTTACAAGCCCAGTGAGGGGCTGCCACACATAGATTTAACTGCCATATGCTGTTGGTCCATTTATCTGCCATTCAGCTAAGGCAAAAAATGACCATATTAGTACAAGAAAACTAAGTCAAAACCACAATAGTCCACTTCCACATCCACATGCTGTCACACTGTGTGACATGTTCAACAGTCAGTTGGCAGCAGCTTCAGTTTCTCTCCTTCAGCCACCAAAGAAGCGTCTGCTAAACACCAACACACTGAACGTAGCACCTCTTCAGCTACGATCTGGGGAGCGGACAGTGCAGCTTTGCTCCAGAAACGGTCACGAAAGGAGAGGAAAAAAGCCTGGGGCTAAAGAATGGTAGTCAAGCTAATATATGATGTCATGGTGCTGACATCCATCTTTTATATACAGTCTGTGGTCTCAGCTGTCAAAGTCGAAGTTTCCAGTTTGAACAATTGTGTGACCACTTTTGTTTGCCGTCGCAGGACTCACCGGAGCAGACGAGGTTTTTTTTTTTTGATCTCCTGGCGTCTGATTTCGGTGAGGCCATTCAAACGATTTCCCTGCTGCTAGCCGACAGCCAGCGTGGCGTCAACATCAACGAGGCATTTTTACCCAGAGAACCGTTCTCCGTAAACCTCGGCGGTGGCGGTGTGGCAAATAGCAGCTCATCTGGCATCGGCAACCAGAGCCACTTAAATCAGCTTTCCTCCTCATTCTGATGCTTGGCATCAGCGAGTTGTGTTGACCCGTGTCTAATAAAGTAACTGGGTTTTATAACTTTAAGGTTCTATATTTCACATCATTAGCTTATATTTCCATGCTGGGTTCTCTCTGAATGGCAGGTATTTGTTTAAAAATAGGAAATCGCATGGGGGGGGGACTGTAAGAGAATGACAAAGTCATGAAAGAGTGGAGTGATCTGAATAAAAGAAAAGAGAATAAAGAGCTGCAGTCAGCTGGAAAGCAGTGGTTTCCATTAAAGCCAGCAGCTACTGAACATGGCTCTGTGCTTACAAACAACAACGCACTCATCCAGAGTCAAATTATCAAATGTTGCAAGATCACAGCATGAAATTGGTTTCTCTTACCCTCTTTCACCCATTTTTCTCTCTTGTGGCTCAAGTGTTCAATCAGTTTTTCTCTTTGCGAGGGTTTTTTCACGCTTTGCTCAGGAAATATAAAAGAAGCACGTTTCTGTATTCGCCCATCGCGCCCTTACATGAGAGCTTTTTTGGAGAGTCCTCTTTTTTAAAATTTTTTTCCTTCCTCAGCAACGGCTACTCTTAAAAGACTGGACGGACTGCTGCTGCAGGAAGAAGAGGGGTGCAAAAAATAAAAAAAGGTGCTGTAGGCTTTGGAGAGTGCGTGATTCTGATGCAACCATCACAGACTGACCTTTTCTTGTGCTTGCGCTCATCCTTCCTCTTATGTTTTAAACTTGAAGAGCTGTTAGGATGAAAGAGAATAGAAGCATGAGCGAGGGGTGCTGATACTGACGGAGCTTGCACAGACAGCCTGCCTTCGTGCTGATACAAAAGGAGAATTGCATTTCAGGTGGAACTCATCCTGCTATGAGCTGTCTGCCTTCAAAGTCTTCCCTTTAGAAATGACATGTGCATAGTGTAAGCAGGCATGCCAAAGTTAAACACAAAATAGTCACACATGTACCTGTGTTTTGACTTCTTGGAGGTGTACCTGGAAAGGGAAACAGGATGCGTTAGGTCACATAAATATAAAACTCACGCGGTTGTTTTTGGCTGTTGTTTTAAGATCCGCTGTGCCTACCTATGCCGCTTGCTTTTCTTGGAGCTCTTCTTCTTCTTCTTTTTCTTCTTCCTCGGTGGCGACAGGCTGTAAGAAGGAGACCTAAATAATGGAAATGTAAAAAGATAATAAATATGAACTCCAAGCATTCCTCTGTGCAAATCTCTTTTATTCATTTCCAGAGCAACACACATCTCGCTGCAGAGTCATCCAACTTTGGAAACTGACCTTTTCCTTTTCCTCTTCCGCTGAGACTTCCTCCTCTTCTTCTTCCCTCTCGGCCGAGGGGAAGGTTCCTCGTCAAACGACGGGCTGTAAGCAGAGACAGAGCAGACGGGACACTCTGGGAATCTTTTTGGAGATGACAGATACAAAATCGTAGCTTCGGGAATTCCACAGCTATTTCTGGACTTCAGATTTTTCCGAGATCATTTAATGCACAAAGCACCTTCACAGCTATAAAGAAATGAAAACTGCACCTTGCCTGTTACAGCAGGCTGATGGGGTTTACCTCGCTGGGTTGTATCGTCCTGCATCCACTCTTTTTGAGCTTTATTTTTGGGTTCTGCCACACCCTGCAGGAAAACCCCAGCATGTTTGCCAAAAACTCTTCACCGTGTTCAAAAGCTAGCTTGTAGCCAGATACGTCTCCTGGTGCCAAGTATCCTTTAGTTCAATGGCAAAGCTTTTTTTTTTGTTTTTTTGTTTTTTTTGGCAAAAAGCAGCCAATGACAGGCTAGAGGCAGAAGTTTGCAGGAAGTCAGGTGAAGTCAAGCTTATCGCAGCTGCTCCAGGATTGTGACGGATGAATAAACCAAACAGCAGGTTTTCAGTGGGGTTTGTGTCCCAGCAATTCTACAAAGGCAATCCAAAACCGGCACGTTTAAGCTTTGACATGTTGTTGTTGTTGTTATTCACTGTGTGTTAAAAAAAAGCCTCTCAGGTGTAAAGTTCCCTCAGTGAACCAAGCAATGAGACCCTGAGAGAAGCTGTAGATCCAGATATAGGCTCAATCCAGATCACTGTGAGAGAGCTGTCGCCCTGTTTTTCAGATATACTCTATTAGCTTAATACAGATCCTGCATTTCTCAGGTTAACATTTTCAACTATCTGAGATATTGTACTACTTTTTGATAATTATATGCTCACTAAATAAGGAGGCAACAAAATAAGAAGCTGTGTATGGCAAAAAAAAAAAAAAAACACCTGGTGGAACATCTCCCACCTGATTGAGTTAACTATTAACAATCTGAAAGTGCATCCTAGAGAGGAGTTCATCAGTCTGTGGGTAACATAGCTCAGCATCAACACACACAGACAGACACATGCTCAGACACACAAACGTGCAAAAGCTACAGCTCACAGGTCTGCAGCGTTTTTGGAAGGTATCAGGAACACGGCTGAAAACTGCTGTTAATGAGCCAAGTTTGCTGTTGCTGCCGCAAGATTAAGAGAATACAAACATATAGCATAAAAAGATCAAGAAACACAGCTGACTTCTCTAAATCTTTACGTTCAGTTATCTTAGTGGAAGCATTAGGTTAGCATCATGTGGGGTAAGGGAAGAAGGACCATCCGGCTTGAGCTTAATGCAGACCAGCGTCTACATGCTGTAGCATTTACTGTCACCAGGGGGCAGCACCACAAATGAGTGGCTTCTCGTGTGTCATTCATGTTTTTCACTCTTCTCCTGTTTCTGGTGAACGGCGCTCTCGGCTCCTTCCCTGGTTCACTTTTCAACCAATCAGCATTCGACGCACGCCTCCATCCTCAGCTGCATGCTCCGTGGGCAGCATCCATTCTGTTGCTGCGCGGGTGTGTATTAGTGCGCACTACATCTGTGAAGGCACCATAAATGCTGAATAATACAGACTTCGGGGCAGCGCGGGCTGCCTTCCTTTGTCGTCTGTTTCAGCAGCACAATCCTGCAAGCACTGCAGCGGGATGCTGTAACTAATCTGCCTGCAGGAAGCAGAGAACATTTGGCACATTATGAAACGGAAAATATGTCAAAGGAGGCACTGGACTGTTGAGCAGCTGAAATCCTACATCAAGCATGGGAAGACATTTGGCTTTCAAATCTGCAGTAATTGCTCTCCTCGGTCCACAAACATTTATGCTGCTCAAAGAAGACTTGAAGCGCAGCACTAAACGTTATAAACCTCTGTGAAATATGTAACTGGCATCTGTTCAAGGTGAGGACACATTTTTCAAAAAGCAACACCGTTCAGTTCCCACATTTCCTCTGCCGTCTTTGCACGATTAAATATGAGGTTGAAATCATTTGCAGATCACTGCATTGTGATTTTTTTCTTTTCCTTCTTTTTTTGGAAACTGATTTGTATATCCCCCCCCAAAAAAAACGTATTTATGGATAAATAACCGTGACAGAATGGGTGGGGTAAAATAATCCACATGACTCATCACTGGCATCACATAACTGCACATAAATGCATCCTGATTCCCTCTCACAACAATCATAAGCAAGATTATCTGTGATCCAAATGTCCCATACGAGATAATCTCACGACAAAAGGACGATAAAATCTTTTCCAAACCGCTTCAGACACAAAACAAATCACATGCCAGCTAGCTTCACTAAACTTTACTGGGGGGGGGGGGTCAGGTTTGGTCTTGGACCTTCACTCTTTAAGCTGATGAGTACTTTTATTCGACTGGGAGATGGTTATTTATTTCAGAATTTACCAGGGATAATACTTTAACGTACCACATAGCTGCCTCACAAGCTCTGAGGTCCATGACAAAGGTAAATTCCATCTGCCGTCCCCGGACGGAGGCAGCCAGTGGTGCACATGGAGCAGCAGCGATGGGCTAATGGAGAATGTGAGATTTGAATCTCTCATGTATGTCATGGACGCTTTATTTCTGCACACATTCTCATTACAGTGTGAGGAATTCTTGTTATCCATCCTTTCTTCTCTTGGAGTGTGAACTCATTATACATGAAAGAAAGTGGTCATATTCCATCTGCTGACCAGCCTGGTTGCTGTCCAGTGCTCCACTTCACTTGCTCTTTGAAAAGGGAGATGAAGGTTTCTGAGGCGCCACAGGGCTCCTGAGCGGGCTTTTCAAGTGCAGAAGTAACTGAAATCCGTAAGAAGCAGAGACATGAGAGCGTGTGCGACCGCGCCGTGCGATGCAGAGCAAAGAGAATGTAGATATCATAATTAGCTCTGGGAGCTTGTGGCTGTTTTATGATGTTTTACAGGCTAAACGGTGCAGGTTTTAACACGTTTGCTTGGCAAGCGAAAGGTCACTGGTTCGATTCCAGACGGACACACAAAGCCCCTTTGGGGTTGTGTTAAGAGGAGCATCTGGCATAAAACTCTGCCAGATCGAGCATGCAGAGCTACCTGCTGAGGCAAAGGAGCTGCTGGAAGCAGCTCACAGGACTCGAACGTTAAAAGTCATTGTTGTATTAATGAAAACTGAAAGTAAGTGATGACCTCACAACGTTTATAACAGGTTCATATCAAAGGTTTTATATATATATATTTAAATTATTTTTTCCTTGTTGTTGTTGTTGCTAAAATTGCTCTTTTTGAGTTAAAACATTTAATGAATTGTTCACTTGTGCACAAACAGTTGCGACGTGAAACAACGGTGATAATTGAGGACTGAAACTTGGGAAACATGTGGCATTACCAGCTGAGTCTTAAGGACACTGAATTGGATTTAAAGCTTTAGGATTATGCAAATTTGCTGCGATGCACCGATCCTCCCGTGTGACAGAAGCTCAGAGCGCTTTCTGTCGGTGCAGACAGTATCCAAGTAGTCAAAAACTGAACAGAAGCTAATTGTTGTGATCAAGGCTCCCAGTTCTTTAATTGCAGGATGCTCTTCGCAAAGACCAGGCCTCCTGCTTTTAATGCCAACAGGGTGCCCAATGACAGCAACCAGCAATTATTTAATTGCATGTGTTACTATAAAATTCATCATTATTTAAAAATGAATGTTTTCCACATTCAAAGTAACAGGTACATTAGAATAAAACTCATAATTAAGGAGAATCTCCCTTTTTCAAATATTGTTACGAATATTCAGGTAATATTTTCACTGCTCAGAAAACATCAAAATTCCCACAAATGCAGCTATGTAAGATACATTCTGAACCCCTTTCATGCTTACAGGAGGGTAATTGTTGCCATTTATGTGTCAAATTGAATGTAGCACCATGTTACACAAACAGAGGTCGTGCACACAGGTGAGTGTGATCAGGACTGATGCAGACAGTGACAAACTGCACTCCCCTTTGATATATGCGAGCACAGAGCTCTGGAGACTATGTGCCCATTTCATTGGATGCAGAAGAGTGTCCTGCTATAATAAATGGCCCTGCTTGAAGTAGTCGGCAGTTTGGGAGCATTAGGAACTGAAATGCATTAGAGCTGATTAGACAGACCAAGCCCAAGTACCCTCTCCTGGTAATGAGAACGCTTTGTCACTCATTAACACCTCCACCATTCTGGCCTTGTAGAAAGAGAGCACAGAGCAAGCATTTGCATTTTTTCTTAACAGCAGAAACACTTTTTTTTTTTTATGAAGTTGAGAGAATGAAAAGCAGAAAGAGAAAGCAGTCAGCTGGCAGCTACACCGGGAATCGTGTCAAACAATGGTGTGTGAAAAGAGGATTTAGGGAACATCTGGTCAGGACATTATTAAAGTTTGTTCCCACCACTGAAAGAAAAAAAAAAATCTGTATCTGCTATCTGTGACTCAAAATTTCAAGTTATGTATCTCAAAATTAGTGCAGCGAATCAGGAAGCTCGGTGAGAGAGGTCATTTCCTTCTTACCCGGAAACAGACGATGCCAACAGAAAACCGGGTAGCGGCGGTATCAGTGAGCAAACGTGAACCGACTGTCGCCAGGGTTGTGACCTTGGACGCCCTCTAGCCAATCAGAGCTGCACAAAAGGAATTTTTTGTTTTTTCTAAGCCGTACTTATACATGAACACCATAAATGTATGTGACTACATCTTAGATATGTCATTAAAACAACAACAACAACAAGCTGTCCTCTCCCATCGGGCTCTGTAGTGGGTTTACTTACTTTGGATGCCTCCCATTTTTGTTGTTTGACTGCTTCCTAAAACTTACTCATTACAGCAACATACCATTTCCAGCAGGAGTCTGGTGTCAGCGGCTCACAGCCTCATCTAATAATTAACTTTTTTTTTTCTCTGCCAAATTGCTGCCGGCCAGTTAGCAGGATAACAATCCACAGAACAAATGTCCTTCTCAACAAAAGAGACTTTTCTCAGGCAGCGCTTTGTAATTGAGACAAAGTATTTGGAAATGGATCTGGCTCATTAGCTATTTTAATAAAAGGAAATGGAAAAAAAAACCCACACGCATCTTGTTGTGGTGGCCGTGAGGAGATATCTCATACGCACAGCTTTTATTTCCTGAGGTCTGATGTGGCCGCCGCGCGTCTCCTCCTCTCTGCTGACCTTGCGCGGGCCTCTCTTCCTCCTCGTTTCATCTCCATCTTCTCAGAGACGCAGGTGAGACTGACGTCATCGTTTCATGTAAATATCTTTTAATTGCATTCACCAGCTAAGACTTCATGGACATAACAACTTACGTACATGCCAATGTATGCAGCCAAGTCTGTAAATCCCGGACCTGTGACTCATAATGACTCATTGTTTGCACCAGCATCATAGATGTAACTGAACTGCAGACTTTGGCCTGTTTTTTTTAACGGTTTAGGAATTACAGACATTTTTGGACATTTCAGTCAAAAGTACTTGGATAAACTGACGTAATACAAAGACTCAGATGTCAGTCAGTGAGTGAAGTGTAGTCACCACGTGCTGCGGTTCCTCCTTTGAGATGCTCTCCTGGCCTTCACTGCAGCTGCCTTCAGTTGCTGCTCGTTTGTGGGTTTCTGTGTTTTCTGTGATCCGTCACTTCAGTTGCCTTCTGTGCTCTTTCAGGCCTTTCCTCGGTGTTGCTAAGCTGGCCGGTGTGTCCCACTGTCTTGTCTTTCTCTCTCTTGCGGTGTTAATTGTTTTGTTTTTTTTCTAATGAGGACTTCCTTCACTTGCACTGACATCTCTCTGGATCCTCATACAGAGAATTACCATCACCAGAAAGCACACTTGGAATCAGCTCCAGATGTTTGGTCTACCTGTCACAGGATAAGGGGATGAGGGATGAAGGAGCAGTCATACTCATGTGAGGGAAGAATGATGCCCCACATCTCCAGCAGACAAGCTATGTTGATATTTCCTTTAATTTTGCAAAGCTCTATATATTTCACTATATTTCTATTAATGATTTAGTGAATATACAATTCTGATATTCTCAGTATTTGCAAAGGGGTAGTCAATGGTCCATGTGTTCATACTGCTAATAGCAAACTGGATCATGTTCAGTGAGAAACATTTCCTAATTTTAGTGAAGAGGACTGCAAACAGAGACAGGGTCAGCATCTGAGTATAATTATTCGTGTTGCTTATTTACATTGTGCTTAAAGTTATGATGAACCCTTCAGGATGAAACCCCTGCCGCGGTCTTTCCCATTAACACGAACCTTGTGCGAAGAGTTGCCAGTAGATATTGTACACAAACAAAAGAGTGGCTATTGTAAACAAACGTAAGAATATCAGAAATGTTTCTAATCACGCGGTTACGCACCTTTGAAATGCACAGCGCCTATACCTGTGCATTCATTTCTTTACAAAATAATAAATAAATGAATAATTAAATGGCTCAAAGTGGACTTTCTTTCCTTGTTTCATTGACTGCTTGCGGCAGTCTTCTCCCGACGCTCCTGCAGCTCCTAGCATCGCTCTGCTTTTGGGAACCACGCTGCACGAGATCAGACAGTGAAAATGTATCTAGTTTATTTGCACGTTTCCTGAATAAGATCAACCTCTGCCGCTCTCAGAAGAAACTGATGCAAAGCCGCTGTATCAGAAAGTGCGAGGTCATCATTTAAAACATTTAATGAACCAAACGAGGAAAGACTGAGACACGGCAGTCGTTCGGCACGCTGTGTACACCGAGGACTTCTCTGATTTCTTAGTGCTCGCATTTTAAAAAGCAGCCACTCGAAGCTGCTGGAGAGAACGGCGTGCTGGTGTCTCACAGAAAACTTCCAAAGATGACAATGCCATAAATCTTTCTCACCGTGCTTTTTTCTATCAGATGTCTTTCCTCGCACGCATAAACCAGAGAAATGATTATCAGAAGCCTGCGTGTTCTCTGCGCTCGCTGTTAAATTCAAAAACAAAGAGAAGCAGCCGCCGGGTAAAGTTCATCCACAGAGAAGAGAGTCGTGTTTGTGATCCGCTCTTACGCTTCAGAGTCGTCTTTTACATATCACTGCCTGCCTCCCTGCTGTGCAGCTGCAACAGCTTTGAAGGTGTCGGATTAATTAAAAGGTTTCCTTCCAAAAAAAAAAGAAATAACAAACGTGCTGGGATTGATTTCTCCAACTCTGAATAAAAAGCCCAAGAAGTGTTCTTCTCAGCGTGTGAGGAAGACTGTTGGATGGGAATGCCACAGTATGGAATTCCTCACAGCATTTGTATTTCTCCGCTGGGCCTAACCTGATAAGACTGTTTACATTTCCCGCACCAGAATACAGAGATTAGCTCGGTTTTCGTGCCCCGGAGGTGTTTCGGTGTGCCGTTAAAACGCTTTATCGTCTACTCTGTAATCTCCAGAAGCACCTCCAAAGAAACAAAAACAAACTTTAATCACAAAACTCTGATCAACAATTCATTCTTCTCATCTCTTTACAGGCGCTTTGTTCTTTGAGTTCACAAAAGCCTCCCGATGATTGTGGAGGCCAGCTCACCTCCTGGCCCTGCGATGGCTGTGACGTCTGCGTCTGCTTCCTCTGATGCAGCCGGTTCTGT
The DNA here is from genome assembly GCA_024447675.2 of Pterophyllum scalare. NCBI lineage: Eukaryota > Metazoa > Chordata > Actinopteri > Cichliformes > Cichlidae > Pterophyllum > Pterophyllum scalare. Next base: position 11,892 of record JAMQGT020008180.1, read on the forward strand.
CCCCGGCGGCCGCCGCTTTCCTCTCGTCAGGCTTGAGCTGCTGGCAGGTTGTTGTTTCTGAGCTGTGGGGGAAGAAGAAAGGAGAAATAAGTGTTAGGCTTTTTGGCTCTCGAGCCTTCAGTGAGAACTTCACCAAGTGATTTTTGCAGTTGTGAACACGGCTAACAGTTCCATCGCACAACAGCGAGGGGGCATTTAACACGCTTGGTTAGCCTTGCTCCCTTTGGTCCACTGGGTATGTGTTTCATTCCCCTCCATTTCTTTCTGCCAGCCATTCTCGAGGAAAATTGGAGGTCAGCCATTTACCATTCAAATCGACGTGTCAATTGAAATATAGTTATTTACATGCCTCGGCTGCCCTGACATTTTGCAGAATGGTGCTTTCTATCTGGCGCTGGGTGGATGAGATGCAGTCAGAAGAATAGTTCAAGTTCTTGAAGTTTTTCCCCGTCTATGATCTCCATAGATTTAATGTTAAGTTTTCTGTTGTTTGAAAAATGAGAGAAATAATTCTTCCATAAGTCAGGTGTTTTCTAATTCAGTCACTCTCAGCTGACCCCCCCCCCCAAAAAAAATTGTCATCCGCAGTGAAATTCGGCAGCAGAATGAATGATTAAATAAACTGAATGATTTGATGTGAGCACACATTTCTAGCCCTGCTTGTTATTCTCTGTTTTAGTCATGGGAGATTTGAGCGTAATTACACGTTCTCCTCTTCATCGAGTGGCTCCCGTCTGATTGTAATGAGAAGATAATCAGAGCCAGAGATTAGGACGTCAGCACCGCCCCCTCTCCTTCCCCCAGTGACGAGCAGGCAGGGCCCGTCGCTTTCCATCTTCCTCACCTTGGTTCTCCTCAGCTTCAGAGGGAGCGCCCCCGACAGGGAACTAATAATGCAAAAAGGCAGACGGTGGGGGGGGGGGGGCACAACATGACCGAGTGTGTGAAAGGTGATAGGAGAGATAAAGACAGCCACCGGAAGGATGATTAGTCTGATCGGGAAGGCTGATGGAAAAGAACCTTTAAGTAACCCGGTGATTTGGCTGATTCTCTCCCGGCTGATGGAGAGCTAAATAAATGTGAGACCACACGGCTGTCTGCGATTAATCATATACCGGCCAGGCCGCAGCTGTAAATAAGAAATTGTTCTTAATCTGTTTACATGATTAAATAAAGGTTTCGGTTCAAAATTTCACTGAAATAATGTTAAAAAAAATAGTAAACCAACATTTTCAAATGTGAGGATCTTCTTAATGTAGACCACATATTCTATTAATATTCTGGACCTTAACTATTATTCTAACATGGATACTAAAGGGTTCAAATCCATTAACTGATTTTCAGTATATAAAAACTATAATGCAGAAAAGGAAATGATTTATTAGACGTGCTTTCCAAAGAATCTGTATCATCCAATCACAAATTATCACAACCAATCCAGACTCAAAACACACGATATCAGCTGAATGAGACAAACGTACCTGTGGAACCACCACGTACTGAGTACTTCACAGTACTGCGTGATGCTCCAGCCTGCTACGGAGTTTTTTTCCTCAAAAAAAGTAAATATTACACATTACTCATTACTTTTCCTAAAAATAATGCAGTGTGCTACTTAATTACCTGCCGGAGAAAGTAATTTGTTACACTACTCGTTACATTATGTTCCCATTGCACACTGTCTCACAGTTACCAGTTAACAATAAAAAACCTTAGGCTACAGCCCCACACACTTATGCAAACCCCCATCCTAATGGGGGGACACACACTGGATCTTTCTTTCAGTATTTATGTATGAACACAACGCTGACAACACAAAGCTGAAAACCAGCCCAAAGCATGTAGAACCATGTACGAGCAGACTCGTCGCTGCCTTTTTAAAGTGCAGGCTCTGGCTGCAGGTTTGGAGTCTGCATGCACTCAGCTTCATCATCACTCTGGGTTCTTGGCTAGCTTTGTGTTAGCATGCTGTTAGCGCAGGAGCTTGCAAAGAGCCGAAGTCGTGTTCGAGGGATGATGCAACTGTTTCCATTTCCTGTCCTTTTGCACATTAAAAATTACAGTAATGTGCACATGTCCACTCCTCAGAAGCTGTAGCCCACACAAATTCGTCCCACACAAACTGAAATCAGCTGATTGTGGCACATGTGCACAGGAAGAAAAATCATGTTTGATGTTTTTTTGTCTTTTTAAATTTCTTTTAACTGTGATGCAATCACTGAATTCACTACAGTAACACCTTATATTACAGGAAAATGTCATGTGACTCAAATTACAGTAACGTGTTGGGTGCACAAGCACTACATATATATTCCCCATTATATACAGTATGTAGGTCTCACACATAGTATGAAGCAAAACAGGTCATTAAGTGTTTGATGACTGCGATGTGTCAACACAGTGAAATATGGAGACCATTTGAAACAATTTATCCTTTATTGATTTTATTTAACATCATTTGCTCTCCTGGTGGCCAGCTACATGAGCGTTTAAAAAAAAAGACATTTTTGCGTTTCCTTTCCACCTTTTACTGATCAGACGTATCACAGAATCACTGTATAATAATAATAATAATAATAATAATAATACCATTTTCATCATGAGTATCCTGATAGTACGATAAGATGAGTTATTATGTGTTCCCATGCACAGCGCTCCCTGCTAACGGGCTAAACGCTGCCCTGTTAAACACTCCACTTTATGTCCCTGAACAAAGAGCAATTTTCCTTTACTGGCCTGTTTTTGGCCTCTTTGTTATTTGTTGTCACTCTGACAGCAGCGGTTGATGACTTTTAAATGAAATCAATTTCGCTATCACAAACGCGCATTCCCTTCATCTCGCCACGCAATTTATGGCTAGAACTTTCCGAGCTGCAAGCAGCTGGATTCATCACGAGCTCTTCTCTCACACATGCACATGGATCCACTCTGTCTCCGAATCGCAGACATGCTATCGGCCGGCAGGGCCGCTCTCCATAGAAGTGTTGATGAGTCACATAATTTCCAGACTTGTCTTTGGACTCCTTGTTTTCTAATTTCTCATTGTTTTACGCACTAAAACAATGTTGTCATGGTAATCTTATGTAATCTGGGTAACTTTCAGTGAGGTGCCAACAAGCTACATCTACAGGAGGGATTACAACGTGCTGATGAAATTCAAAGTGAGCGCAGCATCCCACTTTCTGACTTTTTGAACTTTCTTTTCTTATGCGTGTCATACTGAAGGTGCATGCTGTAGAACATCTCCTTTGGCTGTGTTCCAGGAGGGGGTGAGGAGTGACCATGCTGTGATCAACTCTTGTTGCAGTCTTTGTCACAGAGGGAGAGTTTATCTCCTCTCAACATGGGGCTCCCTTGCTCCATCGTTCACCGCTGATGGTGCAAAACAAACAAACAAAAAAAAAAAAACATGCTGCAAACAAATCAAGTGCTTTTTTTTAAGGCCTGGAGGGTGTGATTCCCCCCCCCTGTGTGCAATTCCAAATTTGGATGGAGGACTGGTAAAGCGCACATCAAACGAGATGCAGAAGAAGCTGTATCAATGGATCACAATGGGGGTAACTGGCTGAAATAAATGTTACCAATTTTCTGTATTAATTATGAACTATCTAATACAGATGGTGGTGCAGGACAGAGGAGGATGGGCTCTTATGGCTTTATGATGATCTGTTATTGGCTAAAAAACATCACACCACAGAGGAGATCCTCCCTGACCAATCAATAACCAGATATTATCAGCTGTTTAGCTTCCAGCTAGGAGTGAGTAATTCTTATTTCTTAATTATGATTCAATAAATAATTATGCTGTTTGGGGAGATGTGATCTGCTTTTCAGAGCAACCACTGATCAACTCGTTAAAAGATCCAATATGAAAGTGTTTTATGTTGAGCCGCAGCCTTTTCCATCTCGTGTCTCTGTACCTGGATGGTCTCCAACTCCATTATCTGCAGCTGGCGATGGTCGTCGGTGTAAGAGAGGCTCACTGGAGAGGCAGCACGGTTCGGATTTTCCTGTATTCACATCAACTGAGCAAAAGCATCAGCATGCACGTGACAAAATGTGTTCAGGAGGCAGCACGGTGGATGAAGAATTGTGGTAGATGAGTTTCCCATAAAATAAAATCTTTAGGCAGGGTCTCCCACTCCTACCTTCAGCTGTGTGCTGAGATCATCATAAAACATCACAGACTGCCAGAGTCACAGAGGGATCATCACAGTTTGTGTACAGTGTCGTCGTCCACACCCCATTTACGATGTAAAATTGAGATAAACTGCTACAGTATCTGCCGGGAGCCGCTCCGTAATCTGCCAGCTGCTTTACACTCCACCAGCTCACAGCTGGGGGTCTGACACCGCACAGGTGTGCAGAAGCACGCAGGCAGCCATTAAACCCACCGGCAAAACATCGCTGCACGGCTCCGGTGTCAAAGCTCGCTCTGACACAGATGTTTTCATGTTTTCATCTGAACTCTGATATTTCAAATCAAGTTTTCACTCAAAGCATGTGAGGTAAAATCTGCCCTCCAGTTCAGCAAACCTTCTACGGCAGAGCTGTGCGAGTTTAGAGCTTCTTTGGGGATACAACAAAACACACTTGAATGCAACCTTTTCCTTTCAAACCTTGCGTGTACGGATACCCCACTGTGACAGAATACGATCTTACGAGATAGAGCTAAGAGACACCTGAGGGGGATTTGCGCATTTTCTATTCTGTGATCTCAACTTTCCCTGAAAGCACAAACAGACAAATGCACTTATGCTGTCGCAGCACAGCTCAGCGTACCTCAACTACCTCGGCTTCTAGGATTCATTTAGTTCACGTAACTTTTAATTACACATATTTGCCAGTACAGTGTACAAGCAGCATCCATATGCACTTGCTTTGAATTTTCAAAAAGAAAAAAGCTATGACTTATTTTATGCTCTGACTAACTGGACAGATTGACTCCTGATTATTTGACTACTTCACATGTGTCAAACTCAAGGCCCGGAGATGATTTCATATGGCTATCATTAATGCCCCGCCAGAAAATAGCGCTCTCACCACTACAAACCCCACAATGCACTGCAACAGCTGTTGCACAGGTCAAGACCTGTGCACTGACCTGTTTTCCACATTGCCAATGACACATTGCTCAATGGTCAGTGGATAAAAGCACTTTTTACTGCGACATTTAAGCTAGCCTGACCCCCGAAATGGCCAAACGAATAGTGGACTTTGAAAACAGGCGGGAGGCAGAGGACCTGTTCGCTGACATCGGAGGATGTAAAGAGTGAAAGAGTGAAATTGTGGGATGGATGCGGCAGGAGATGCAGAGGGAGACCTGCGCAGGTGAGCTGACAGTGCATCACTGCGTCACACAGCAGGAAACGCCGCGCAGCAAAGTCCTGAAGACACAACACGCCATACGCACCGAATCACAGACGGTGAACTTTAAAAGAGGCAAAGGTCTAAATTTCGGTCTTTGTGGAGGAAACAGCTTCTGAATTCGTTGACGTGGATTATCTCACAGGTGAGATGAGCTGAGGAAATCTCGGTTCGTGGAAAGTAAGAAAAAAACGGACTAAGAGAAACTAAATATCCTGTTTTCTTGTTTCTGGACGTTTTGCTGATCAAAGAAGAAATTTGCAAATTTTCATCAGCTCAAAATGTTCTCATTTTCCCTGATGTTATTTTTGAAGACAAACATTATATTTTATTTAATGTGTTGAGGAAAAAGTTGCTGTATTCTGGCCATTCAAATTCATACTGCTGATAGAAATATTTTCAGTTTTAGATGTTCAATAAAGGTTCATCCTGTTAATCCTAGGATTGAGTTTGACACCCCCGGCCGACTTTAATACCAGAACTTCAGTCTTGTCTTACCCTGAAGTTCAGTTTTTAAAAAACAGAACTGGATACTTTATAACTATGCTTCATCTTTCTGATCCATCTCGTGATCCGGTTCATTCGTGTGAGGGGCCTTTCTGGCAGACTGAACCACTAAAATGGGCAATCTATGGATAATAAAGATTTTCATCAGTGTCGGATATAAGGGTTTGTCTTCACATCATTAACGTGCTGAGAAACAATAAACTAGCGTCACTGTGAAACCTGAAGACACTCCAGCATTCAAAGATCCATGCTGGCCGACCGTCCTCTCATTTCGGTTGCCATGCCATCCTCACAGGTGCTCCGCCTTGCTGAGAGTGAGGCGAGAAGACTCACGCCTAATGGAGCAAGTGAATAACAAACTGCGGGAAACGAGTTAAGGGATACCCGGGAAGATCAATACTGCTAATGCTAAAGCAACAGCATGTGGCACTGAGTGCACGACGTGTCTGTCGCTCTGTGACATCCAGATGGGAGGACTTAAAACTAAAGAAAACTACTGTTAAGCATTTTCCTTCTACTTTTTCCCCAACTGGGCTGATTGTTAACATCCAGTGAAGCGCTCGTGTAAACCTTTCCTCAGAGTTTCGCTGGTCCGGACAGCGGAGCGGCCCTTCGTCCAACAGCCTGATTACTCAGAGTGGAGGGTCTCCCAATTAGCACTCAATAAGTTCCACTCGAACTTACTACCTCGCAGACATGTCGGGCCAAGTATAGAAGAAAATAAAGACTGAGGGAGGACTTGCACGACATTAATCCTCCAAAAAAAAAAAAAAAAAAATCAGAAAAAAAATTGACAAAGTGCAGAACCGATGCTTTTATTTGACCCTGTTTCCATAAATGATTTAAGAGTTTCCAACTACTCATGTGAGGTTCAGGGAGGCTAATAAACTTTTCATTATCCCTGTCACACTGACCAGGAACAATTGATTATCGTTATTACAGGACTGATGATAGTTGAGATAATTACTTGGGAAAGAGGTGATCTACTACCTCAATTAAAATCCCAACACTGTGGTCCCGAGTCACTTCGCTTTCATTTACACTCAGACTGTTTATCTACACGTCAGAGTCCAGCGAAGAGCAACTTTATCACCATCCAAAGGAGAGCAATTAAATCCACACGGAGCGAATGAAGCACATCTCTCACATGGTTAAGGCTTCAGGCACACAGGACCTGCTGAAAGTGCTAAAGCGGGTACTTTTAGGTCAAGCACTACAGAGTAAATGTTAAGAGATTTTTGAGGCGATCATTGAGCTGAAGAAACACACAAACAGACCTGGAACTAAGCAGTCCTAATCAATCGGCCACTTTATCATTAAAACTGCAGAAAATCGTTGGTTTCTGTACTAAAAGTTTCACAATCATATTGAAAGTATTAATTTGACGAATGGGTGGGTGTGTCCAAACGTTAGCCTGGTACTGTGTATGCTGCTCCAGTTTCCGTGGCTTCTTTTCAGAAAGCATGCTCCCTACGACTCGTCTGCCCACGGTGAAATTTGCCTACTTCAGCTACTTTGAAAGTTTGCCCTCCCCACAGGAGGCAATTTTTCTCCCAAATGTGCGCACATGGGTAATAGATTTTTGGTGACATTTCTCCTACCAGCTAAATTGCAGCTTTGGATGAAAATCCTTCTGGGGGACTGAGATCAGCCCTAAATTGGCGGCCTCTTTTTTTTTTTTTTTTTTCCCAGACTACGCATGAAGGGAAGGCAGAATGATAGAAATGAGTATCAAAGGTGTAAGCCCCAGCTACGAGGCGTCAGCGGCTCCAGGCAATTTTCTGTCTTTGTTAGTTTGCTCTAAGAGTCTAACATTAAATCTCAGCAGAAAGCTTTGACACACATTAGGCTACAATTATGTAATGATGAGAGTAACTTTATCTATGAATACACTTTTTTATTACTGAAAAACCCCATGCATAGGACATTAAAGCTGATTTAAGTTTTTGGTATTTAGCATTTCCATTCCCACCTTTACTCAAAATGAAATAGTGCTCACTAGAGATTTTCCCTGCCAACTTCAGAGGCCAAAAGAGGTCAAATTAGCCTTTATTTTAGAAAAAGCTACAGAATTACTTTCCCGGAGCACCTCTCACTGCAAATCGTGTCTCAAGAACATTTAAATCCAATGTGTGAGGGTCATTTTTCACCGTGCAGGGTTACTGTTACGAAGAGGGATGTTTTGACCCAAAGCGGTCTCAGTGCCTAAACCGAAGCAGTGAGTGAACGCAAAAACCGAAGTGATAGGCAAGTGAAAACACAACGGAACAAAGCCTCAAACAAAGGTCGACTGGCTAGTGTCCAGTATTACTGCAGCTGGTGTGTCAATGCCAAAGAGTCCAAGGGGAGAACACTACGACTAACCATTACAGTTACATGGCAGTGATCTTATCTTTGATGCGTGTTTACTTAAAAACGCTCCTTGCAGTTTTTTACAGTACGGTGTGAGCCCTTTCACTTCCACCGCGGTCCATGCGGCAAATACAAATTTAGTCGTTTGGTTGTATACACCACACAGAGGTGACAACATGGCTCGGGGGTGAAATCAGAGGAACTGGTTCTGACTGGTCCCATCACAATGCCGACATAATCTGTGAATAGGAAAAACACTCATCTATTCCTCGGGAATAGCGAGGCCGTTCCCCTTCGAGCGGGTGAGGACCGCGTGAGCCGGAGTGACTTTGAAGACAAGTGAGGTTGTTTTATTCAATTATTGTGTCCTGATGATAAAATGGGAGCAACATAATGGCTTGATTAATTTCCTTATCACGGCGAGCACAAAGAGTAATTACAACCAAATCCAGCGCTTGGTGAACCACACATCAATCAAATTAAAGCAGTCTCCACTCGGCAGCAATCACTTTCAAACAGAACAAATGAGTCGATTGGCTCGGACTCCCGCCTCCGGCCAGTGTAGTGTTTACCTAAGAACTGTAACTCCGAGCAAAGGTTACTTAGGTTGATTAGAAATCTCTGAATATGTCAGAAATCTTAATGGAAATTGTGTCTGCACAATTATATTGTCGGTATGAGCGAGGCTGTGGAGAACCCGAGTGGTGTTATGTGCCCGGAGCAATCATTATAGCTCATGACAATTTCGACAACTGGCAGCTACAAGCTAGCAGGAAAGGTGTTTAAAAATGCAATCAAACGTCAGCTTATAATAACGGTGGGGCAACTCCATTACCGCTGTCCTACAAACCACTCACGCTCCTTATTTGTGCAGCCATTCCTACAAGATTTTCCTTCGCAGCATGTAAGGAGTCATGTCGGCAGCGTTTTAATGAGTCCGGCGCGATTAACAGACATCAGTCCAAGCTCGTGGCAGGTGAGTAAGATCGATGCGGGTCGAAAACTGTGACCTCTGACCTCAGCCCTCTGTGATAATACGGCTGCTCATTATGAGCACGACTTTGGGTGCTCAGTCTACCGATGCCAATATTTTTTTATTTTTTTTACAAGCCTTATTGATTTGGAATACTTTTCTTCCCAAATTAAAGTTAGATTATGTCGAGTTGGAACAGGAAGCTAAAGGTAATTAGTAACAGAATGATTCTTTACTACCAATAAACCACACAGTGATGATAAAGCACATACACCAGTGTCTTTGCCTCAAACATTATTATGATTATTATTATTAGTTTGAGAAGGCAACAATTAGAACCTAAGGCAGGATATGTTACCATAAAATAATAAAAAGGATATCTGTAAAATCAGACCATGCTCTCTCTAAAACTAAAACCTTATGCTTTGGTACCAAAGACCTGCTTACTGAAGTCCAAATATCTGTGGATGCTCCTCTCCACAGCTCTGTAAATGAAAACTAGAACATCACAAAATAAATTCATGTTTTTAGCCAGCGAATAAAAGCCTCAGGGCTCCTCATGACTTGGGTAAACCTACTGCATTTCATTGGCAGCGCTTTCTATTTGCCCTCTCTCAGCAGGGCTAAAAATCAAATCAAAGCACAGTATTAGCGCTCAGATTCACAAGAGCTGCTAGCGCTGTGGTTCATTATCGGAGCCACTACAGACTGAGAAGAGAGGAGAACTTGCAGGAAGGCACACTGGGGTATCTCGACAATTGGATAACATCTTCATGTGACATGCTGCAGCTGCTCAGAGTTTCTGATTTCAGTATAAAATGTCTAATTGGAAAGTGAAATATGGCTGCAGCAGTTGTGAATTGGAAACTACAGCTCAATGTTCCTAAGATGAAGGATCCATTCGCTGTTGCTGCTGCTTTATGTTTAATTCCTGCTGAAAGTCAGAATAAAGGCTAAATTTATTCTAGTGGAGCAATCGGCAGCAGCTGGCTTGCAGTACCAGTAAGGATTTCAACATGTGCATAAAAACTGAGAAATGCACAACAACGCTACACGGACAACTGATTAGCCCGCAAATTTCCATTAATGCTAGCATGCGCCGTCTGTCATCATCATCATCACGCTATCTGTAATATTTTTGTCACCACGGGCATTACGCCATAAATGCTCAGAGGCAGGAGAACAGCTCTGGCATCACATGGTCCTCACAGCACAGATTGTTAACATCTATACTGGTAGTGTTTCTCATCTTTCATGCATCATAAATCTAACGTGTGCATCAATTACTTGCTTCTAAATTAAGTTAGAAGTGATTAGAGGGTTCTTTGTGCAAAGGCGGAGGGAGGAAAGTAGGCATAGCTTGGTTTAATTAGCAGCTCGTGAGCTGCACTTCCTCATTGCACTTCTTCCTGTGTGAAGGAGATTACTGAAGAGCCTTCTGCAGATGCTAATGTACGTGGAGAGCACTGAGGAAGAATCATTGTGAAGCCAGTGTTTAATTAGCACAACCATGTCATCAGAGACGGAGGAAGCTGCTGAATGCTGATCCCCTGGATGATTGACAGACGGCGTCCCTGCAGTTTGACCAAAGAAGAAGACAAAAAAGTTGGATGATGGAAACGGGCCTGCTGCGAAAATGAACTCGTTTTGCCGCTGAAGCCCAATTTCAGCAGTCAAACAGGCAGCTGACAGATGTTTTTGGGATTGGACGTCTCTGTTGCTCCATTTTCAATGTAGGCCAGTGAGACAGAACTGTATTTCTGTGAGAGATTAAACAAATATCAGCACATTTCTCCCCGTTAATTAAGAGAGTAAAACAGAATAAACTACCACCTGGCCCAAACTTCATCAGCCAATTACACAAGTAATATTTACCAGCTGCTGCAAAGAAAGCCATAAATAACTATATCCATGACACCGAAGCTAATTTAAAACCCGATTTGACAGACCAGCAGCCATAGCTGTCTGCATTAAGGACCTTCTTGGTCGCCTTTCCCCACTTGAGCCTCCAATTATCCACCATCACATTTCCTTGTAGTTGCTCCATGGGAATAATTCCTAGCATTAACTCAATAGTTTCTCCACACACCTGTCTGGATGCACAGACCTCGACGAGCAAACAAATTATGACCCTAGAATTTGGTATTTCAGCCCCTCCCCTCCTTCGGCCTTAATGAGCTGCTGGATTTCCAAACTCATTTGTGTCAGTAAGCATATCAGGTTTGCAGCCGGCCGTGACGAGCAACATGAAGCTCAGCGGGTCAGCTGACACCTGGGTGTGTGAAGGAAGAGTGGGAAAACTCCTGACAAAATCTACATCTATGCCAGTAATTAGAAATTAGGCTGAGAGTGGGCAAACATGTTCCAGCTCTGTTTTCTCTAAAGCTTCAGCTCTGAAGGCCCTCGCAATGCAGAAAAGCCACATAAATAATTCATGAAGCCAAGCTTATGATCATGTTTGAGAAGATCTGTTTCCTCATTAGGCAATCAATGTCAGTAGAAGGGAATGCGGAGCAGATCTTTCCTCCTTTTCTTTCTGTAAATGGATTTTACCTCATATTGTGGAAGCGATCGTAGGAAGGGGTGAGGCTAAACGAGGAAACATCTGGATTCCTAATTTCCTAGTTTCAGTCTCTCGTGTATGTTTCCTGCTTTGTTTGTAATACGTTAGTGTCGAACACTAGACTCGATTCACCTGTCTCTTCCCCCTCACCTGTTCTGATTATAGTTTTCACATCACGCATTCAGTTCCATTGCGCTGATTCTGGCATGGAGACATGAACAGGTGAGCAATCCCCATGGTCCTTCCTCATGTTCTCATCACCGCACCATCCTTTGCCACCTACCAGGTGTGGCACACAGGCAGATGGAGGCACAGCATCCAGCAAATTCAGCAGATCTAGCATCATTCCGATGCTATAAATGTGCCTCGCTGAACAACCTGCATCCAAAAAAACAAACAACCTCCCCACGCTCTTCATACGCTTGCATAAAACCTCCAGGCTTGTTCGACTGTGTTCCTGTGCTCCTTTAACCTTCTGTCTCCGTCTATTTGAGTCTCATCCAAAATGTGGCAGATTCCAGAGTCCCACAGGACCTGCTGTCTGTGGCGCAGCAGAGTCAGGACCTTCTCCCACATTTGCTGCTATACCCTGTGGGCCACGGGTGTCACATCCTCAGTGTGATCTCTCTTTTGCCAACTCTCTTTGCTATTTTACTCCTTTTTTTTTTTTTTTTTTACCTCACATTGTCCGTCTCTCTAGTTTATCTCCAGTCATATTTCTCTCCACTGCTGTTTCAGGCATTGTCTGCAGCAAGAACATTACAGCGCTCTCTGCATCACCTCACTACCCTGTTTACTACTCACACAATGATCCCTGGATTTGTGGAGCACGTATGAAAGAAAGTCTGCATGTGTTCGTATATCCAGTTGGTGCATACGTGGTGCGTATTAGCTACATGCAGACTAACATTCACGGCTAAAATAATCAACAGAAAACTATAGCCGGGCACTCACAATGTAGCGACTACGGAGAGCAATCAAGACACCCGCTGAGTTTCCCTTCCTCCACCCACTTCTCCTCCTTGATGCTAATCAGCAAGGGAGCTGCTGGCTGTCTGGTGGAGTTGATCTGATTTGAGACAGAAATGCCTTCAGCTATCGGGAAAAAAGGCAGAGCAACCTACACAATATACCATAATCAGAGGCGGCACGGCGAGCCAGCGCCGGGCCGCGAATGCCTGTGTGCCTCACATCTGCCCTCCGTGAGACAGTTACAGTTTGTTCAGTGCTTCAAGTCATTTTGTCTGAGTTTGTGTAAATACGGAAGACAGAAAGTGTCAAATTAAAATGGAATGAAATATAAAACAAATTAATTAACATGGCATATTTATTTTCTTTTATTTGCTCAAATATGCGTTCTCTTATTGTGCACATAACACCTGTATTCTCTTTTTATATTTCTTATGTTGAAGGCAGCGTTTGGGTTTTTGTGTCTCACAGCATGCAAAGAGATGGCCGAAGAACCAGAGCGCTGAAAATAATGATTTAAAATATGAGCCAATTCAAGTAAAAAAGTGAACTACTGCAAACAATTACATGTAAATAAAGCTATATTAGAGATATATATCCATTATACAAATACAAATAAATATGACATATTTGATGAATTAGTGTCTTTGTTCTTTATTTAAGCATTTATTAAGTGATTAAGGTTTCAGGGACAAACTGTTGTACATCTGGTATTTTGACTCTGAGCAAAGAAACATTGTGGCAGCTTATTTCTGTATATAAATAACTTTATATAAGTAAATTCTTAGTTTAAAAACCAGCATATTAAATGCTGACTGACATTTTTTTAACTGTTCCAAGTAAAGATTTGTCGTTTTGCTTTCAAAGGCAGTAAGAGCACAATCCAAGACGCCAGGTGAGCTCCTGGAGACACGGGCAGGTTTGCACTATTCCCACGGAGCGGGCGATTCACTGATTAACTGACGAACAAACTGTAGATGAACCAATCAGCACGTCACAAGTCTCTCTCTCTCACACAGACATCATAAAACAACAAGGTCGATCCCCCCCCCCCACTTGAAGCTGGACCAGCAGATGCCAGATGGAAACTTTATTATCTGTCTGTCCTCCCGGTTAATTGGTGGATTTATGTTGCAGGTCAGCATCATGATTTAAGGCGGTCAGACTGGCACTGAATAACAAATGTGCTCAGTGCAGGTTTCACTTTTGGATTTTAGTACGTCGTACTGCAGGCCACAGAAAACAGACAGAAACGTGCCTTCTCCTATTTCTTTCTTTCTTTACTGTTGTCACTACACTGCTGTGTGCTGCTTATTTCATTACCAGCATTTGTCATTTTTACACCCGATACAAATGATCTTTGTAACAATTTCAGAGACATCACAACACCGTAACGAGTTCAGTGACAAAGGCCAGTTTCGATCCATGCTCCACAAGTCTCTAGCTACATCCTCCCTGGAGGGGTTTGTAACCTGCAGGTGGTGATGGTTGGAGGTGACCTCAGTCCATGTTGGTACACATAATTATCATTTCCCCGAGGGAGGAACATGTGATCAATGAGAGGGTGACCTTACCCTCTGTACGCACCTTCTTGAAAGTTGGATAATAAATTGGTTCATCTCACCTCCCCTACCATCCCTGTTATTTAGAGGGCTATCCAGAGGAGTCCATTACCTTTTTATGGAAAGGAGGTTCATTCAATTTGCTGGTGACCCAATAAGATCTTCTGTATGGATGCACGGCAAGGGGGCTCAAGGGCAAGTGAATTATTCCATTATGCCTAATGTGCAGGAAGGCAAATGCAGTCAAGGCCATGATGGGGATTTATTTAGCCGTGTAGCCTCTGTCCCTCTGGATGAAACAATAACTAACTAAACAGAAGTATGTACTCCTCTGTAACATGTTTAATTTATAATATTTCTTTGGGTGTAAAATATATATTATCCTATGAAATTTAATTTTTTACAAATATTTTATTTCCTTCAGCTAGTCTCAGGCGCTGAACGATACTAATGAAGTTTAAGTAACAGTCTCATGCATGCCTAGGTCTTTGCTCTGAACTAGCTGTACCTAAAGCTGTACCCTTCCAAGGCCTCTGTCCAGACATCCAGTCCTCATTTGGAGGCTGATGTGACAAACAGAAAACTGTATTAAAACGTAATTGAAAAGCATCGCAGCCACACTGCTCGAAATCATTGGCTTAATGAAAGAGTCGTCTCATATTTGGCTTAAACCCTATTAACGGATAATCCCCCTAAAAGTCAAAGGTTTTGTTTAAAGGATTCACCACGCAGCATTAGCAGGCTGTACTGTACTAATGTGCAAATAATAAGTGGCATCAACTGTAAAGCGACATACACGTATGGCCTTGGATTGATTAGCGGTAGCCTGTATAGAAACCAAATAAAAGCAGTTTGCAGGGTTCGTCTCACCCACTGGAGGAAGAGCCTATAAATAAATATGGTTCAAATATAGTCACCAAAAGAATATACTGTATATCCCTGAAAGCCATTATATGGTAAAAACCATGCATGTATGTCCCAACACATGTTTAGGCGCCTATTAGTTCAGTTAGTAGGTTATGAGCTATTTCTTCTTCCTCACACCGCCCAAGAGTTAGTCTTGTATCTTGCTACTTCACTCTCCTTCTCAAAGTATCCGACCACAGTGTTACTAATCTGTGCACCAACCGACCGAAAAACACAAACTGGTTAACTCCAGCTGGTTAGTTTCTAGTTTTCTTTGAGTTGTGAGTCAGTGTGAAAACAGCTTTTCATCGGTGCTTAACGATATGCACTGTGTAGGCATCTGGAGCATACAGAATTATGAATAAGTGCACTGTGAAAAGCATCACTGCTTCATAACATAGGCAAACAGGCATAATATTATAAAATGCACATTTCATATCGTTTTCCACTGTACGGGGACGCATCGGGAAATGAGATGCGTTCAAAATAGCCCCTTAAGGAAAAGCCTGTCTCGTGCTTCGAACACTGCCAGCATCCTGACGGCATGTTTTTGTCACCTTGCTGGCAAACGCAGCCGTACCCTGAGTGAACCGAAGTACGACCGTCCCCGAGAAGCGTGCGTACAAATGAACTTGAATTTTTTTTTGGTCACAGAAATTCTGTAAGTACATTTTCCAGACAGGAAATAGCAGCACGAGGACGGCGAAGTAAACGTGACTCAGGAGTCGAGACTCCACTCGGGGGAACTGAAGGAGGCCGGGTTTAAAGGAAGGTGAGCGTGACCCTGCGGTATTTTGAGCAGAGGCAGGTTATGAAAAACAGCAGCAGGCTGATGAAATGTGACATAAGCTGCATTCACACAGGGTCATGTTAACACCTCGTGCAATTAATAGATAACTCCATGAATACCTGCCAGCCTCCGATTAAAATGGCCACAATTAAAAACCCCTCATATTATCTGTAAGAACCGCTGTAACGCTCACCGGTAAGTAAGCTATCTTGACAAATGTTATCACAGCAGGAACTGTGAGTGGTTACTGCAGCTGGTTAGCAGTCAGATGTTACTCATTTTGAACCTAAGGTCCCATTTAAAACCACTTTTTGTTCTTGGATTGTTGGAAAGAATTAGATTCTGGGGTTACTGTCTCTTTAAATAGATAAAAGTACCTCAAAGTCCACTTTTCAGTAGATTATGGTTATCAGGAGACCTCTAGCTTCATCTGAATACAATCAGAAAATTGCCCAGACGCTTTATCGTTACAAATCTTTGAAAAATTAGATGTCATCGCAAAGCCTCATCACGTCCCCGAGCGATATTTGGCCCGGGCGTCCCCGGGGGACGGGGCTTTAGGACAGGATTAGGGCTGATAGCACAGGCGGTCATCCACAACCATGACCTGGAGACGAAGACGGTATACTGCTAAACGGGTATTTAAACACGACTCCTTCAATCTGACATACCCTCACCTTGGCGGCTGTCAGTCAAACAGCAAGCCGGTCTGTCAGTCAAGCTGGAGGACTGTCCTCTCGCCTCAGAGTTTATGAGAAAAGATAGGGTGTCTGTGAGATTATTTGTCCTTTCCAATACAGTATTAGCCCCTAATCTCCTGCCTCTCTCGGCCCATTCTCAGCAGGATGAGGTGCTGTTAAGGGCACTGACAGATGGAGAGAGGGATAGTGGAGGACTTTGCCAGAGAAAGAGTAAATATGTCAATCACCTGAAGCACTGAGGGGGTTTTTCTTGGAGAGGAAGAGAGAAAAGTCAACAAGCTCATTGCCTCTGTTCCTCCCCAACTCCTCTACATGGAAAGCCTTCACATTACCACACCGGAACACACGACTCCTGGATACTTACTATGAGGCGCGAGTTTAAAGAAATTGTTTTCGCTATCAACGCACACGTGGTGGTTTCGAATCATGCGCGCCACCTGTATCTAAAAAGCTCTGCATTTCAAAAGCATTTTTCATCAAACCGAATAACGAGGCAAATGTGCAGGAAATCAAGGTCTCAGATGAGTGGATTAAAAATAGAAATGATTCTGCTCCTTGACTTTGACGTTGATCTCTACATGCATTAAGTTTGCCCTTTGGCCATCATGAGCAGAATTATGCCACCAGTCGGGTTCTGTTTATTTACGCAAATCATCCTTTGATAGGCCAACTCCCCCACCTTGGATGAATATATCAAACAGGACGAGGGCGTCCTGTTGTCACATTGTAGCTTGAGGTTCATCACAACATCTAATGTACTCGGCTGCATTCTGCTGCAGCACGTTCTGAAGCAATATTCAAATATAGACAATGTAGGTTAATGTGGAAGCTGATTGGATCAGGCACATGTTCTGTAACTCCAGTCTTTTGGGGCATCGTGATTATCATAAACACGGTTCAGTTTTTTTTTTCCATTTTAAACCTTCGGATTCTTTGCCAAATGTTCCCTCGGTGCAGCGCAGGAAGAGCAAAATCAAAGAGTCAAACTTCTAGAACAGTCTTAATAATTTAGCAGTCTTCCTCAGAACTAGGAACTCATTTAGCCGAGGACAAAAGGCACTGGTGCAACGCCCTGGTCGGATCAAAGGCAAATCATTAATTCGAGGCTTCTCGTCGTAGTCAGATCTGGTGTTTTATTGCAACTAGATTTCTTTAAACTGTCTTCAGACTCAAAGAGAGTGCTGAGACAAAGCAATTCTATTTCTCCTGCAAGGGCGCCGCTGAGCCCAAGTTTAAATTGAATGCCCCAAAATAACTGTTTAATTATGTGGCTATCTGAGAGGCTTTCATGTTTTCCAAATGAATCAGGGGGAGTGTGATAACCGATTCTTTCATCGATGTAAAACTGAAAGAAAAAAGAAAAGTCTCTCAGCTTCCATCAAATGTGATAGGAAGCCACTGAAATGAGCTCTTATGCCAGAGACATTAATTATATTTCTTATAATTAGGTAGACTATCCCCACATCACCCCGATATGTGCCAGATAGATTTAATTATTGGGTAAATTCAACTCAGCATGCTCTGTCCATATTTTTACAAGGCAGTTCTTCTGAGGATAATAGATGTCTCAGTTTATATTGGTTCACTTTCAAGGTGTTTTCAAAGGCACATTTCCACCACAGCACGCAATAAAGCTGTTTGCACTGACCGCTTCTTTTTGAAGACCCGTTTAAAGTGATGGAACTAAAAATGGCTCAACAGCAATTAACAAGCAGGCATACGACTTTATGTAACCACAATTTGTTCTTAAAAAATATATCCAAATACTGAAAGCTCTCCAAGATGGGTCTCGGTTACTTAACCGAGATTTGAAATATTCTTGTCAGAACAAATCTGTCATCAGATAAACAAAGGTTTTGAGCAGATATTGATGGAAACTGTAGTTTTTCGTGTAATTTGCATGAACTACAACAGTGAATGAATTAAAAATGTTATTAGATGATGACATAAAGTATCAGATGAGGCACTGCCACGGTGATAATGGATTCTGGGGGGTACGTGTATCATTTTAAAACCATAATGGTGATCCCTTTGGTGGATGAATGTTGTTAGCGTGATTAAAATATCTTATCACACCAACATAGCCATAACACATCTTACTAGGTGTCAGGTGACTAACAAAACAACAAAAACATGATGTGTATTTTAGTCAGAAGGTAGTTATTTCCTTCTGCAGAAATTGCTTTTCCACATGCAGAGTGGAAGCCCGAGAGAGCAGGAGCAGGGCCACCTGTACACAAGGAAGCAGGGAGCAATGGCAACACAAATAAAGTCAATAAAAAGGAGGAGCTGAGGTGGAGGTGGTTTGCAAAGCAGCTTGCATTTGTTCAGCAACTGCAAGCTGCACAACTACAGCTTAAATAGTGTATATAAGATTTGCCAAATGGACGTGCAGAGTGGTATCAACTGAGCTATCAGGGGGCTGGCACTGAAACAAGCTGACCGGCCAAGATTTCCCAAACTAATGCTGTATTCACTTTTAGGAGTTTCATTAATTATCCCGGCTAAGTAGCTTCTCATCAAATCCTAAAGCTACTCTCTGACTGAATGAGTGAGCGATGCATTTGATGAGGCTGCAAAGTCATTTCTGCACAGAGCCACAGATTCCCTTACACTGACCCCATTTAACTAATGTCCAATGACTAAGCAGCTAACAAGGCTATCACTAAATTTAATTAAGAAAATAAATGAGCCATTCCCACAGACCTGAGTGACTCAAATAGCAATCTCATGGTGTCTGGGTAGTTTGCTGATGTCATGTAAAAATAATAACTTTTCTGCCTTATCGTCTGTAGTCTGAAAATAGAACATTGCATGGCTGACTCACCATTTGTTGAAATCATTTCAATCTGAGAGATCATCTATTTGCTGTGTGAATGAGAAAGCCAAACACAGATGACTTTGTTTATCTTTGCTTTTCTTAATTTTGCTTTGTCATCTGAAGAAATGATTAGAGGGTGCTGCCAAGAAAATGTGTTTTTATTTCTCAAAACAAAACTGAGCCACCGAACAGTCTAAAATAAAAGACTTGGTTAGCTTTAAAAATCATCTCCTTCTTTCTTTCTGATTTGGTCTGTCAGAACGGGAGATTTGGACTCCACTTCCCAGCACGTCTCTCTGACTTCAGGAACAGCGACAAACCTGTCAGCTCCATTTGTCCTAATCAGTTCTCAGTAAGATGAGCTGGCCATTGCATTGTCAGTCAGAATAACTCTCACAATGGGAAGTAGCACACTGGGAAGATGGGTTTCTGAGCGAGTCCCCTCTGCACAGCTTTCCACTCAGCTTCGCTGTCATTCTTTGACCTTGACCTTGACAGTTTTCCGCTGCTCTGAATCAGCCTTTAGCTTTAGTATTCCTGAGCTACACTTATCCAGCATGTCATTAGACACTGTGTGCCCCTGAAATCTGACTCAAAGCTCTATAAGACAGCTTCACACAGGGCAGCGAAAACTGCGATGAAAGCTAAAGGCCAAAATGTGAACTGCAGTTAGCCCGCTTTAACAACCAAAACCCTGTACGTGAGAAAATCAGCAGCTTTGAACATTTTAGACCAAATGATATACGGGAACGGCCCGGTTGTTTAATACGATGGGCTTATCCCCTGACACAGATGGAAACAAAAACTAAACGAAACAATGCTAACAGCTAACACGTTAGCAAGTGAGACGCATGGTAGTAAAAAGTTTACCTGCCTCTGTACTTCTCTGTCATTTTTCTGTAACTACTAGGGATGTGCGCGATTACTCGACTAGTCGTTGCTATTGTTACTAGTCGGTACCAGACGTACAAGTCGGTTAGCCTAATTATTAAGGTTTCAGTAAACCCAGTGCTGGTAAATGTTTGTCCTAAATGTTATGCAGCCATCTGCCACCAGATGGAGCTGGTGGCAGATAGCTCCTGTATAGAAAAATGCCATAATGTAAGTGCACCTCTAAAGAAACACCCTTCCTTCCCTGCATTTCGGTTTTGTACAAAGAAGCAAGAAAACTAGTGGGACAAATATTTGCGCCTTAAAAGCACTGAGGGTAGGACCCAGGAAGGAAAAAAGTGCCAGCATTCTATGTTTCTGTCGGCCCACGCCGCATGTAAAACACCGGGACACGACTGAAAGGTAATTAACAGACGCAATGCACCTGGACAGGTATAAACCCAGGTATAAACCCAGCAATATCGTCGTAGCAGCTGAAGCCTGAATCAGGGGTAAGCTGGAGGAGGAGGCTGGGCGAGAGGGAGGTCTGGGCTCCACTGATGCGGCCCCGGATAGGAGGGAGAACATGGATGGATGTGTTTTTGTATTGTTTTGATGCGTGTCATGAACTGCAGAGCAACGAGCATTGGTGATAATGCGCGGCGCAATGCGCCACACTTTTAAGTCGCAATTTATTCGTTTTTTGGATGTTATTTTCTCATATTCAATGATGCGTGGACATTGTTTTCATGTTCTCCGTTGTTTAGAGTTTAATATGCAGTGTTCATAATGCACGATGTCCGGTGCCGTACAGTTAAGCAGCATTTAAAGTGCGATTCATCATAGAAGAACACGATTAATGGTTTCAAATGTCTCTGTTTAGACAGCTTTAACATTGTCCATTAAACAGGCAAAAAAATTATTTTATATCTGAGCGTTTCTTAGTTTTACACTAGTCAGTTAGTCTAATTATTTTTCCCTTGTTTAGTCGACTATTAAATTAGTTGCCAGGAAAATCCCTAGTACCTACTGATATTTTGTTCCCAGGGGGTGTAAATAACTCAGGAAAAAAACATAGCTGCGGGAATGGCACCCTTAGCATGACCAGTTCACTGTAAGCTAGCTTGCTTTCTGTTAAAATGCTCATTAGCTTGACTCCGAACGCAATCCTATGTAGAAGCAAGTCCCCTTTGTGGGGTTGATTGTGCTCTGACAGTGGATGTTAAGAAAAATGGACAGTGTAACACAGTTTATAAAAACTATCTTAGGATTCGGGGTGGATTCAGGAACTCTGTGTGACTCTAGGTTAGCCTTGTTAAGACAAAAGTTAAAGGAATATATCTAAATTAATCACGTTTAAAGCAGTCTTTTCATCCTGTTACGAATAACGAGTTTATAGTTGAGATTTTGCAAATGCTTTCCCACACTGATGCATTTCATTCCTGATTCATTGCGGTAAAAAGGCAGGATTTTGCATGTAGGGAGAGATGTCGTACATTTAGTGCACTTGAACTAATTTGGCTTTAATTTGTTAAAACAAGCAGATTTATATTGTTTTATATTTTAGTATCAGGATCATTCACACACACCCCTGCTGTGACAGTGCTAAACTCTGAAGGGTGCTTCATTGTCTGTGACATTGTGTCCCCACACTACATTAAAATCTTCCCTAGAGCAGCTCTAACAGCACTAATGACTAGCTGTTATATGCCGGGAGTGTCTTAAAATTGGGAGACACTGGTATTGATCAACAATCCAGTCAACCCTGACATAAAATACAGTAATTTTACTGCTAAAAGGCACTAAAAAAAATAAATTACCACTTAAAAAGAAAGCATGCAGCAAAATGAATAGTAGCTGACGGGCAGCAAAATGCTAAAGAGCAGGACTAACTGGATTTTTTTTTATTGAGACCATATATTGAACTGAATGCAGACAATTTTTCACAGGTTGCAAAGGTCCTTGTCTTTGATTGACATGGATAAAAGCAGCCAAAACCAAACATTTCAGAGTAACTACTCTGATGCAACTTCACGGGAAAGTTTCTAAAAGGATCTACATATAAAGCAAACCCGTCTTTAAGCTAGCGTGAACCTTTCTGGCGCCGGAGTTTTTGAACCGCTTGTCACTTTGTGACTTTTCGAGTCATGCAGCGACAGCGAAGGTGAGAGCGAAGCTGTGGGAAGGAAATAATGTAGCGGGCCAATTAATTCCTGTGCTACCATCTCTGATTGCATTTGTGACATCAACACTGCTGCAGTTTGCACCCTTAACCCTGCATCAGTTATGCAAATGGTGGCAATTTCACATGAGTGGCAGACCATCTTACTGAAATGAGGATGGGCAAGAAGCAAAAATGAAAAATGAGAGGAGACATGGGAGCCACTCGGCCTTGAAATGATTTAAGTGATGAGAAGTTGACTTTGATAAGTTTGCATTTTAATAGTGAATACAATGACTACTTCAGGGCTAAAGAAATAGCACAAATGGCACAAAAAGAAAAAGGACCACCAGGCTGATGGTCGGTCTGTGTGAGACAAAACTGAAGCTTGTCCCTCAGTGCCCTGTGGGGGCCTGTGTGTGTGGACAGTACAGTAAATAAGAGGCTTCTCAGTGGGGTTTTTTTTTTTTTAAAGCTGCTGCCAGAGAAAAACGGGGGGCTTCAGCCTATTATCTGGGATTTTTCAGATTTTCCAAAATGGCAACTCTGGTGCATGCATACATATTTAATGAGGCTTTAGCATCAGCGCCATTTGAGAGAGAGAGTGATTTCTGCCTACTGTCATTATGAGCGATTGTGCTACCGAATGGCATGTTCCAGTTGGATGTGGCAATAATCTGTCTACCCCTAAAGCACCACTGATCTTATTATGATCAGCTGCTGTATATTCAGAACCTGTCACAGTGTATCATTTAGACTGAGGATTTTAGAGCTGTGCTAAAACTGAGAAATCGACCTATGACTGCAAATAAAGTATGAAAAAAAACTTTGCAATAATATTCACAGACCAAGGTCTTTTATTCTGATGTGTTCTCCAAATTTTGAGAAGCTGCAAGCAACAAACTATTACTTTAAAAATAGTAACCAGTTGATCAACTAACCAATTAACTGACTAAATGCTAGACGTGTGCTTTAGGGTTTGTTATATCAGCGCGTACACACAAACATAACTGTTAATCTCATTTCCTTTTGGGTTTGTGTTGATTGTGCAGCAGCTGGCAGTGAGACTCTGATATGCTGCTGTGCATCAAGGCGCCTCACTAAGAAACTACTGGGCTGTTTGCAGGAAACTTTGCGGTCATAATTTTAACAAACCAGTGCTGATAGTAGTACCAGACCAGATGTGACAGGATTCATCACTGATACACAATGTTGGAGTGAAGTTCGTGTTGTGTTGTCAAGTTCAACAAGCAAATTTGTGCACTTTGCGAACAGCAAAACCTGAACACTGGGTATCGCAGATGTGCGCTCTCTCAGGAAGTTTGTATCAGGGAGGATATCAGACCAAATTAAATGCTTTGGATCATAAATCAGATTTCAACATATATGTTTTTTTTCAAATGCATTTAGCCAGTTTCTGCAGCAGTTCAAACTGTAGCGCAAAGGAAGTGCGATCTGCAGATAGTTACTGTAGGTGCTGATTAATAGAAACATAATCCATAAAGGGACAAGATTTCTGATAACAGAAGCCTTCTGGGTTTCTTTTCTAGTTTGCTTCCATTGAGAAAATTGATTTTTTTTTCCCCCCTTTGGCTTCTTTACATTTATGTGCCTTTGTAAACAATGACACTCAGCTGTAACAGGAAGTTGTGACTGCGATGTCCCCCGCAGCTCCGAAAAACTGGCCCCAGTCCCCAAATGCTGAGTCAGCAGACGAGATGAAGGGTAACCTTGTCGATGGCACCACTTTGTCCCAAAATCTGATTTAATCCACTGCAGTCATAATATATATCACATTTAAACTGACTAACCACTTCACCAAGTTCATAAATAATAAACCATGTGAACGGATCAATAATGTGTACACCATGTGAGCGTGCAGTGTGCAACAAGCAGTGGAGATAACAGTAAATACCAGAGATGTTCCAGTTCATGTGTTTCCACTTTAACTCCACTGAGTAATTATGACAATAGTGCTTTCATTTATTTTGCATCAGTAGGCCTTTGGTTCACATATACTTCCATACGTCTGTTTGTGTTTCTCTCCTCGGTGCTGCAGGCAAAGTGATCAGCGGTTAAAGCCGCCTCGTACCTTTTTCACGTCTCTGCTTTGTGAAGATCTAATAGGTCCTAATGAGCGAGCCGTCCCTCTCAGTACCACACTCATCGGTAATGAATTGCTCAAAGAAAGAGGTCATCTCTTACTGTCTGTAAGATTTACTACTGTCCATTTCAACTTGGGCCAGCAGAGGACAAAGGAGCAGTTCACCCCCCCCCCCATCGTCTATTATGAGTTTATTCAATGCTGTACATTATGTGCCTACATATAATTCAATTCCCTTTGGCCACAACTCGAGAAAGGATTTCTATTCATGGGCTGGAATATGATATTCAGTAAAATGTAATAACCTTTGCTGCTCTGGTGTCCTGAAATGGACAATCTCAAAATGTCACTCACAGAGTCTGCACTTTTATTTCCTTCCTTCTCCCCTTCTTTCCTTTGTCCCCCCCCCCCGAGAAAGTTATTACAACCATGCCTCGCACTACTGTTATATTGATTTCCATCACGTTTTTATTACAAATAATAACCGTTTCTCCTTTTCATCATTTTACCGCCTTGCCCCGTCTTTCTTTCTTTTACAAACAAGTCAATTACACAAAGTGGCTGCAATCAGAGGCTCTCGAGAGCATGCGATTTTCACATAATGCTGGATATGTTTCAGTAATGAATGATAATTTTTTTTCCCCTATTCAGCTAAGTCTGCTTTGACCTTATTGTGTGCTCGTTCTTATCTGTCAACAAAGGATACAGTATCTTCTTTCAAAGCCTTCGAACAAGGTTAAATAATGCAGCAGCTACAAGAAGCAAAGCTTTTGTTCTTAAAAGAAAAAAAAAAGCAGAAGCCACAACAACAAAACAAAAAAACTCAGCTGATCAGACCGTGTGTCAACCAAAGCACTGAACACATACTTTGCTTTTTACATATTTAGGCTCTTTTCATTTCAGAGATTTTTGTGCATTGCTTATGATTCCCCACCTTTACGTCTCCATCTGTTGTATTTATTCTTGCAGAGGCTGCACTCGGCAAACTGGCAAAATCACAAGCACATACTCTAACGCACATCTTGTGAACAAGCAACACAATTTACTATGTTAATGGACTTAAATGCCATGAATCTTTTTAAATGTCAGTGCACTCGGTTTTAACATGGAGTAAGTGCGGCAGGTGCGAATGGATCCATATTACTCCAGCTCACAAACACTTGAAATTCTAATGAGAAAGACACCAACTTTGAGACGGGGCTAAGGCACTCTCTCTTTTTTCTGTTATCATTATGGAATTAAATCAATTCAAGCATAAAAACTTGGGCTCAAACAGAATCGGTTCCCCCTTCTCTGCTGTTGGAGCAGAAAATTTCTCTTCCCAGCATGACAGATTACAGTCTTGCCTCGTGTTCGACTGATGCTTACCGAACGTCTACATCTTTGCATACAGCTTTAATGAAATCTCTGTTGTCATCGTTTTGTACAATTACTTCAGAACGATTTAGAAATTAAGTGTGAACATTTTGTGTCTTCTGTTGTTAAACGTAATGCTTTATTTGCTTTTAATATTTAGTCATTTTTACAAGTAAAAATGCACTCTGATCTTGTAAAATATAATACCCTTAAATGTTTAGATTAGTGGAAAATGGATACAATTATGGCAAATGTGTCATATTTGTTTTGGCCAATTTTTATGCCTCCCGGGGGTTTGTGTCTCATCTCAATCGTGAACCGGGGGTCTTGTGTGTGTTAGGTGATGCACAGATTTACTTTCATAAACTCTTTAATTAAAAAAAAACATGATTAGGACATCCCTGAGAGCCAGTCCACCACTAACTGTCCTTTTGGCACTAAACCGGGCCAAACGAAGCACAGCCTGCACACACGGACTCCCGAGCTTCGGATTTGCACCTGAGCATTTATTTCCTGTGAAAGTAGAAAAATAAATCTGGACTGCATCAAATCACACATAATAATATTCCGGATATGACTTCACAGTAGCCGGCAGCAGCAGGAGGAAGGCAGTGGGTGGCATTTTCCGAGCAGAGGAGTTGCCACACTCTGGGAACTGTGATCCGTGAAGGGAAAATTTCACAGCAGCTCTGAGCTGATGTTTGACAGAAAGGGTTAACTCTCAGCTCTTTGCTTTCATCTAAAAAAATGCTGCTTTGAGGGAATTATCATGTTGACCCCCCCCCCCCAATATGTACCATCATTATAAGCCTGCAGTATGTATGTTTTCCATCATGTGTGCAGGCACCTGCACATGAAAGCACATATTTCAGGTGTTCATACTGATGATGAAGGCTGACCAATATTAAGTTCTTCCTTTCTCAACATTCACCATTATCATAGTTATTGTATTACACTCCGCTCGCGTTCAGGCAACTCTAAAGTCGCTGCCAAATCCTTGGCAGACCTGAAAAGGCCAAAGGGCAAAATCTACATTAAATATTCCCTCCTTGCAACAGAGTTTCCAAAACTGCTGGTTCAAGGTTCCATAATTGGTTCTTTAAAATAGAGCCTCCCTGCTGAACCAGCTGCCTCCATTCTCACATTTATCTATTTACTATCTTCCTCACTCTGTCACTGCTGCTGCCGCCATTCTCAGTTTTATGTTATTTCTGTTTATGTTACAGCCACCTCTTTTATTATCTTCATGCTGCCTGTCAGGCATGGGGAGAAAGACAATGAACAAGATGAAGTAGCAACAATAACACACATGTTCCAATTCACTGCCAGGCTGTTGATGCCTTTGGGGGTTTGATGAGCTCATGCAATATAAAAGCATGCATACATGCAGTGTATATATTTATGTGTAGTGTGTGTGTGTGTGTGTGTGTGTGTGTGGACACACTGCCCTGCAGGTTTCATAGCAGCTTGATCCTCTGATTCATAAACCCGAATCAACACACACTCTCAGATCATTTCATGAAGTATGGGGACCGTTCCTGGACTCAAATATCAAAGCCTCTCCATTCACAGTGCTGCTTTCAGCCTTTATCTCCATCACGCTCACACAATATTAAACATCTATCACGAGTTAGCACACAAGTGCAGCTATCTTCAGCCAGAATCAATAGGTGTGTCATTTCAACTAAACTCATTTCTCACCGCGCGGGGCCGTGCCTTTAACACACCGAGATGAGAATTAAATTTGGAAATGTCAAAGTGAGCTTTAAAAGCCAGAAATATCACCTTCTGAAGTAATTGTTGAGTCATTGGCATTCATCAATAACAGCTTCAGAGTCTCTCCAGTGATATATAGGCCAGTCAATGTCTTTTAAGGTGGTGCCTTCTGAATGCCAGGTATTTTTGGGGGCCTGTTGTTAAAGTGAACAAATTCTCTCATTTCTTTCATCTTCCACTAATTCCTTCACATTTAATTCAGATTAAGACAGAATATGATCTTTGAGCTTCACATTTTTTAACTCTAGTTTATATCCAAGCAGAAGCTCGGGAGCTTTCAGCCCAGGCTCTCTTTCTCCGACGAGGCGAGGGTGCATTAGGGTGAGGAGCTCAGTGTAGAGCTGCTACTGCTCCACATCAGAGGAGCCAGTTCAGGTGTTTTGGTCATCTGACTAGGATGCACCTGGATACCTTCTAGGTGAGGGGTGGGGAGGAGCGCCTGGGGCCTGGATACTCAGAGATTGGCTGGCTTGGGAGCACCTCTGTGTTCCCCCAGAGGAGCTGGAGGAGTTAGCGAGGGAGAAGGAAGGATGGGTGGATGGATGGATGGATGGATGGTGAAGCAGCACTTTGAATTTGTGAGATTAGACCTCAGTTGGTTACTTTCACTACAGACCTCATTGCAGCATCACTTAATGTACAAATTATATCAGTAAATATTCTAATTAACCCACTAACCCTAGAATAATGCATGTGCATGTGTGTTCCTTTAAGGCCAGTTATACGTTTGTACAGCAATCATATTTCATGTTGCATCCAGCTTGAAAAGGAGAATTACACAAAAGTAACAAGCAACCACAATCAGGACGTGGCAGTAACGCAGCTAAAAACTATTTGTAACCAACACACACACGCACACACACACACACAACCAAGAATGCTCCACCATCTACTGAGTGTGGTAAAACCTGTGTGGAGCATTAGATGCTACTGCACAAACACAGTCATCAACATTTTCTCTTTGGAATTCCATAAAAACAAATTAAATAAAAATGAGGTCAGGTACAAACTCAGCCGCGTAAAGCTGGGATTCTTGATTGAATCGCTTAAATGTCCATCTATAGGCCTTCCACGGAGCAGTGAATTACTGAATTTGTCACTTGTCTCTACGTTTTTAGCTTTTTTCTTTTGTTTTTTAATCACTGAGTTATTGTCACTCGTGGCCATAGACGCTGCTGTTTAGCTTCACTTTTAATGGGGCCAAAAAAAGTCCTCCTTCCTGCAACTATTCTGTAATTCTCCCTCACTAGCACAACTCCTGCAGGCTATTATTTTCCCACAAAAGGTAACTGCAATGACACAAATGCTTTCTGATACTTTCTAAAGGATTTTTTGTACTCTCTGAGTGAAAATAGGATGCAATAAATATTTCCTCATTCATTCCTCTTGCCCAAGTGCAGTGATTTGCTCTCTTACTCACCACCTCTAAGAAGGTATTCAGGTTTTCTATATGTTTTCCATCCATCCATCCATCCATCTTCATCCATTCGCCAGGACTGGGTAACAGGGGCAGCAACCTAAGCAGAGAAACCCAGACCTCCCCTCTCCTCCAACTCATCCATGGGGGACACCGAGGTGTTTCCAAGCCAGCCGATAGAGCTAATCTCTCCAGTATGTCTTGGGTCTACCCCAGGAACTCCTATTGGTTGGACACCCCACCCAAGAGATGACCAGGAGGCATCTTAGTCAGATGGTCACTCAAAAATACCTACCCCCACCCCCCTATCTGGGGCAACAACTCGTCGCTGACCTGGAGCTGGTACTCCACCCTTTCTTGGCTGAGGACCATGGCCTCAGACTTAGGGGCGCTAATTCTCATACCCGCCACCACCCGATGAAGCCAACAGGACCAGATCATCCACAAAAAGCAGAGATGAGATTCTGAGGCCACGAAGGTGGCAGCCTTCTGCTACTTGATTCCTAAAAATTCCATCCATAAAAATTATTGACAGAATTGCTGACAATCTGTGACCCACCGGAAATGGGTTCGACTTGTTGCTGCCAATGCGGACCAAGCTCTCGTTGCAGTTGTACAGGGGCTGAATGGCCCATAACAATGGACAAGACACCTGAGGCTCTAACAGCACAACCAAGGGATACCCAGAGGGACGCATGTAGACTGGATGGACAAACTCCCACGCAAACTCAAATATCTTTGACAGGCTAAAGAGCTGGTCCAGTGTTCCGCAACAAGGACACAAACCGAATTGATCCTCTTGAATCCGAGATTCGACTAAGGTACGAACTCTTCTTTTCAGCATCCTGGCCTTCACAGGGAGGAAGTGTGATCCCCCGATAATTGGAGCACACCGTCCAGTCCTCCTTCTTGAAGACGGTACTGACCACCCCAGTCTGTCAATCCAGAGGCACCTCCCCAGACTGTCTCCCTCCCCTCACCCCCAACCAATTGCGGCAGATGACTGCCCCTCCCTGAGCCTGGTTCTGCTGGAGGTTTCTTCCTGTTAAAAGGGAGTTTTTCATTCCCTCTATTGCCCACTGTTGCCCACTGTTCATTTTGACTGTTGGGTTTTCCCTGTAGTGATTATACAGTCTTTACCTTACAATATAACCTGCTGTGAGGCGACTCTTTGTCGTGATTTGCTGCTATATAAAGAAAATTGATTTGAACTGAAGTGAATCTCCACGTGATGTTGCAGAGGCATCTCAACCAAGACACCCCTACAACATCCAGAGCCTCCAGGACCTCAGGGCGAACCTCGTGCACCCCGGGGGGCCCTGCCACCAAAGAGTTGTTTAACTTAGTTTAGCATCAGTTTATGCAGCTCAAATGATTATTTCATTTGCTTATTCACATGAGAGGTATTGAATATACCGTTGGAATTCTTTTGATGCTTTTTAAATAGTTCAGTGCTGCTTGGGAAAAAGGGGAAATGCGGCACATCTTAGTATTTATGAAACCCTTTTAAATTCCACTGGGCAAACTCAAAAAATGCTTCATCTTCAAGCTACAAACAGCTCTTGCTGAAGAGCTCGTGTTTTGGGGGGATTTTTTCACCCTATTTTTTTGTGACTGAAGCAGTTTTCTTTTTTTGCCAATAACTCGGCCAACACCTTCTGTCAAAAATGTGAACGTGTTATTTGTTTCCAACCTTTTGAACTGCAGTTTACCCTAAGTACAGTTTAATCTCTAGAGACAGACATAATCAGTTCATTACAGATACATTAAAATTAGTCAACATCCTGCAGACTTTAAATTGTAACAAATGTCCCAGCTATCTGAGAAAGGGGAATATTTTTATTATTTTAAACCTTTACAGTGAGTAGTCCTTTGTGCTTTTATGTGGTTTATATTAATATTATGGCTTTTATTAATGCACAGCTACATGCTGTAACAGTGTTTGAATTAGCGACGCAGATATAATAATCAAATAGAAATCCAGCTCTCCAGTCGACCTCCCTGCTCTTTCTTCTCATCCCACGACATAAAAAGTGCATCAGGTATTAAGCTACAGAAGGTGGACTGGCTCAAATGGGATTTGGGAGTCGGTATCAAATGGGAATCCATTTTGGTGATAAGTCCGATTCCTGCCAGGGGAGCTGGCATCATCTCTTGCTCTCTTGTCAGCATGCTTCAGCAGCCGCATCCTGCGCTCTGAGTAATACGACACAGACACAGAGAGGCCGAGTTAACACACACTGAAAAGATACTGGGAGAGGAGAGAGATGCTGATGCGAGGGGAGGGAGACAAGTCTGGGAAAGATACTCGGCAATGAGAGCAGGAGAACAGACAGAGATGTATAACGGCAGACAAACCCCTCGTCCGTCACTAAATCATGTTTGTCACTCTCTCAGAGAGAAGCGGAAAGAGCGATGCCTCGTCCTGAGGGGAGCTGTGACTTCTGCTCTTTGATGTTTTCCAGACTCTACAGTATATCCTGTATTCATTTATTTACTCTCGGGCCATTGTTATTGCTGTATTTGCCTAAATGGGTGCGGATTCTTTCACAGAGGTGGCTGCCGTAGCAATTTAAACTCAACACATTGGCAAATTCTAACACCGGGCAGCTGGGTGGTTAGCACCGCTGCCTCACAGCTAGAAGGTCTGGGTTCGATTCCACCTTGGCCCAGGCCTTTCTGTGTGGAGTCTGCATGTTCTCCCCGTGTCTGAGTGGGTTCTCTGGGTACTCTGGTTTCCTTCCAGGGTTAGGGGTTAGGTTAACTGGTGATTCTAAATCACCCATGGGTGTGAATGGTTGTCTCTCTGTGTTGGCCCT
This sequence comes from Pterophyllum scalare, assembly GCA_024447675.2. NCBI lineage: Eukaryota > Metazoa > Chordata > Actinopteri > Cichliformes > Cichlidae > Pterophyllum > Pterophyllum scalare. The sequence goes on from JAMQGT020008180.1 coordinate 43,906, forward strand.
GCGACAGGCTGGTGACCTGTACAGGTGTACCCTACCTCTTGCCCTATGACAGCTGGGTTAGGCTCCAGCACATCATAAAACCCAAGAGGTGGGGACACAAACATCAATAAAGCAAACACAAGCCATCAGATAATCACACAAGCTATGAAGAAACTTATCCCAAACTGACAGTGATGAACAGTAAAATTGTAACCAGAACCATCCTTTCATTACAGATAACAGAACAATACCACTTGTTTAAGATGTACATGTGAACTAGAGCAGTAAGTCTGTCGAGCCAGTATCAGCTGATATCTTGTAAATATTTCTGTCTCAGTCAGGTTTACAGTACTGGAGGATGAAGCATATCAATTTGGTAACTTTCAGTAAGTTGGGTCTAATAAGATCCACAGTTTCACTCGCTCCAGTGTCTCTAATACGAATGGAAAAATAGCTCAGAGATTATTGTTGAGGTTAAAATGATTTATTGTGCTGCAAACACTAGCTTCTTGTTTATTCATAATCCACTCAGACTAGCAGTTAACGTGCACACCACAACTGTTGATTTTTATGACGTAACGATTAAACTGTAGTCACCAAATCTGGAAATACAACCAGCTCACTACAATAAACCTGCAATTCATTTAAGGATCTGTATTACATTTACGTCTTAAGTGTAATGTGACTACAATAAGCCATATTCAAAAGGGTTCCTATTATTATGTCCATCCTGCTGCATGCTCCCACCGGTGTTGTCAGCGTGCAAGCCCCTCCAAACCCTTTCCCTCTCTTTCTCGTTAAACCAGCATCTGCTGAGGTAAGAGGCCTGAAACCCCCCACACACACACACACACACACACACACACACACACGCTCGCACTTCACCCCTCCCTTCCTTTGCAGTCTCTCAAGCTTGCCATCTGCCACAGAGTTGGACAGGACCCCACTAATATGGCAGCCACACACACATACACACACACATGCAGTCACGCACACATACACGTCCATTACAATCTTACACCCTTGTTTCAAACTCTCACAACTGCTGAAAAACGGTATGGACACACATGAATGCACACATTTACACACACACTCACGGTCGCACACGCTACACAAACATTAAGTTAGCCAGGCTGCATTTTTAATGAGAAGCCCCCACAAGTGAAAACAGCTTGCAGGGTCATAATGGTTCTGAGACAAGCCCTACCCCACTGCATGGAGCTAGTGAACTCCTCCCCTCTTCGGTGTGACTGGCCTGAAGAGGAGGATCGAGGGAGGACAGGGGCACAACAGCGGACTCTAATTACTCCTCTGTGGCTATCTGGCTCCTCCAGCAATTTTATGTCAGGAGTTAGGGGAGACCGTGAGAGAGGAGGAGGAGGAGAACAGAGAGGAAAGGCGAGGACGGTGCAAACGCAGAAAGACTCGTGCTGATTGAACATGAAGCATCGCCCTGTGGCTCTCCCTCAGTCTCTCCTCCTCTTTCCGTCTCTGCTTGTTGTACATAATGCCCCTCTCGCTCTCACTGCAATTGTTCATCACCCCTCAGTTATCCAGAGCGAATAATAATGTCTCCTCCTAGAGAGAAAGAGGCAGAGGAGCGAGCCTAAGGCAATGCATTCTGATGGTCTAAGCATTCCCCAGTCACCCTCTGCCTGGGCAAAACCAACAGTGCAGCGGGAAGGGAGCTAGGATCCCCGAGCCTTGTCCTGCATCCATATTCTCTGGGTGTTGCATTTGTTTGTTGTGTTTTACTCATTATGTACAATCTGCATCACCCGAGCCCCTCTGACTTTCTCCTTATTGTAAATATGTGCAGAGGCAGGGTGAGAGACAAACTCTGGACAACAGGGACACCGCCGCTGTCTTTCACAGACTCAGGCAAATTAGCAACATTATGTCTTCTCTGTGGGGATATTTGCTCTCGCCTGCCCCTGCCATGCCGCCATCATCATCACTGTCACCCGAACGGCGCCCGTGGAGGGCCAAAGCCACTTGAGGAAAGCTTCTTTCCTAGAGAAGCTAAAGTTGAATAGACAGCTGGGCCCCGCTCCAGAGTCTCCAGCTATTTCAAAAAGGCTGCTCAGTTCACGGCAGCTAGCCACAATACATGTCTGTCTTTTTTTCGTGAGTCCATTCACTTCGCTTCTAATTTATTTTGCCAGTTTCCCCAAATAGACTTGGATCTGTCATCGGTGCCAGGCGATGGTTGACTGACGGAAAAATTGTGGCTGCAGTTATTTGGTTAGATTGCAGAGCTGGGGCACAGTGGAACAAATGCATATTTGATCATTTTCTTATAATAAAAAGTCTTTTTTAGCCATATCCTACAAGCCAATAAAATCTTTTATAACCAGGCCATATGCAGCATTACGGTCCTGCTGTAATAGAAGCCATTAAGGACACATTATGTGGTTCACTGTGTCGTTCCCCTGCCTGTGCCAATGTAGGATGAAATGGGCCATTCTAATCCTCATTAACATAGCTAATTTCACATAAGAGAAAGTTGATAGTGGGTGTCAAAACCATTCAAAGGTCATCCAAGCAAGCAACACCGTTTGACAGATAAGTGTGCATGCGCCTGTGGCTCTGTGAGCGCGATTGTGTAAATAGTGTATAAGTTTGAGCGTTTATTACAGTCGTACGTGCCATTTCAATTGCAGCAGCGCAACTTCCTATTCCTATATTTGAAAAACAGGCAGAACGATGCCTGATAACATGGATAAAGCTGTCAAAGCTAGCCGATGATGGTTGATCATACAGACATGCGCAAAGATGAGACAAAAACAGCGGAACAGAGATGTGCAGTTAAAGGGCATCAGACATCCATCCTCCCCTAAAGGCTTTAAGTGCTACAGCTAACCTTTGGTCGAAGGGATGAAAGGGGGAAGAAAATGTCTCATATGTTGCTCCTTCAGCAGAGACTCTGGCACAGCGCCATGTCACAGGGGGAAGACAGGACAAGTCTGACATTAAAAGCACAAAAAAGTGCTGCCACGTGACCTTTAAAGAGGTCAGATAATTGAACATCAAACTCTTCAGGCCAGCTGTGTTTGGCTGCATGTTGCATGTGGCTGCATATATTAGTGAAGAAAGATCATCCAGATGGCTGCAGGGTGATAAATCAATAACAAAGACATGTCTGAGCTAGCCTCGTGCACGACCCCCGTGTGCACCCATGTGCCGATCTGTGGGTCAGAAAATGTCGAGGTGAGTGAAATTTTGTGCACATGTTGCTTACCCAGAAAGCGCTCAGCTTACTTTGCATCCTTACAACAATATTTACTCCAGGTGTCAGTCAATAATTAGATGTCTTTGACGGCATGCTCTTCTGGGGGAAATTTTGTGAACTCGCACGTCTTGTAATAATAATAATAATAATAATAATAATGATAAAACTGGCATAAAATTAAAAGGAAGTAGAGCAACTATATCAACAGTGACTCCACAAGCACTTGCTGACAATATTTCTTGTTTGAGCAAGAATGCACATAAACTGCTGGATGTAAATAGGAGTAAAAATAAATAAACTATAAACTCACTCAGTCACTCTCCTGCTGGCGGTGATGCTAGCCACAATGACGCTCTCTGGTCTTGGGGTGGCCACAGCCTTGAAAGTCCCTTTCCAAAACTTCTCAAAGAGCTGCTTCTCTTCCAGCTGGAGGCCGGCAGCGCTGCCCTGAGATCCCAGGGACGGAGAGGGGCCACAGGGGCCAAGCTGAAGTGGACGCGGTGGCTGCATTTCTGGTTCTTGCTCTCCAAATCGAATAGCCTTCAGTCACTCAGCAGACCGGCTCTCTTCACTCTCATGCAAACGCACACGCACAAACACCGGTTGTTGCTCAGGAACTGTCCAAGTACTGAATCAAACCGAGCAGAGAGCAGCAGCTGCTTTGCGCCGTCTTCTCTTTCTCACAGCAGCAGGTCAATGTGTCAGCGCGTCTGTCTGCTCTTCACTGCTGAGCGGGAGCGTGGGGAGAAGCACAAAAGCTGACCCTCTCCAACTAGAGACGGGGTATTGTTCTCCCAGATGAGGAGGGGTAGGAGAGGTTGTGTTTCTCTCTCCGCCTCTCCTCTTCTGTCACATCTGCTGCTCTTTGGGATGGGGTCTGGGTTGGGTTTGGAAGTCGGAGCGCTCCTCTTTCTCTTTCGGCAGCTTCACACAAAATTAGGCATTCCTTGACAATAGATGGAGCATGTTTCAGTCGTGAGGAGTGAGAAACCTAGTGCTTTTCCTGCTGTTAGAGTGCAGTGTTTCAGTGGAGAGATGATTGTGCGCCCCTGCACACAGGCTGAGGGTTGTGCGGGCGTCGAGGCAAGCGCCGCGGCATGTCTGAGGGCAGGCGTATATGTAAGTTGGAGAAGTGGGTATGCCGGAGCGTGTGAGTGAAAATCAAGTGAGAAGCTCAGCTGAGAGCGGCTGCGTTTTGTGTCTCTGAGCCTGTGACGTCAAAATTGGGGGCTGGACACTGAGTAAAGGGGACATCCTCCGTCAACCTCTCTCTCTCTCTCTCTCTCTCTGTGGTACTCTCACTCCACTAAACCCTTGATTAGATTCACTTCTCCTCCTCACAGCACCATCTTTCTCTCCGTTTCTTACAGTTCCATCTTTCCATCTCTGCCCTTTTCTCCCTTCGTTCCTCCCTTCTTTGCTTCCTTTCCAAATGCCTTCCATAATTCATTCCAAGCATCACAAATTTATTTCAGTTGTAAACCTACAAGAATTAATACATTAGCTCATAAACAGAAAATCAATCCAATTTATTTTCCCTGAATAATTAAAGAGGATCTATTAGGCTCATTTTAGCTCCATATTATTAATCTTAGACTCACTACTAGAGTAGCTTTCCATGATTCACAGTTACAAATGATCCTGTTTTATTATATACTGAGCTTTGGTGCAGCCCCTGATCTTACCCACTGTCTGGAGCAACCCATTTGGATAACTAGTAAATGGACTCATTTAGATATACATACAGGACTTTTCTACTCTGAGCCTCCAAAGCACTTTTTACTAAAAGCCACAGTACTTTTATTCTATGCATTTAAGCACTTTCCATCACACACATACTCACACTTCACCTGGATGCACAGGGAGGCTATGAGGGACTCAGTATCCTGTATCTTCGGTATATTTTCCTGAGAGCGTTCACGGATCAAACCATCAAACTTCTGATTGATGGAAGACCAACTATACCTCCTGAGCCACAGGCACCTTTAGCTCTCATCTCCCTCCCTTTAAGCTAACTTTCTTCTGATTGGCTCCTCCTTGTAAATAACAAAACTGAACAGCAAGTGGTGGTTTGTTGTTGCGCTCGCAGCCGGAGCTATGTCCTCGAGATGGCTATTTTAGTGCTTAGAAACATGCCTGTAACCGAGAATCTCTGAGTCTTTATCAGCCTGCTTATAGGCTCCTCAACAGCTGAAACAACAAGAATAACTGATCACTTTCCCCTGTTCGTATCAAATATTTATGTGGTTTTATGCTCTTCTGTGTTTTAAATATGTAATTACTGATTTGTCTACTCTTCATGCAGTCTGCATTATGTTGCAAACAGTCTAAGTCTGTTTTTCTTATCCTCCTCCCTCCCTCACACCACACACACACACACACACACACACACACACAATTGCTTCGTCAATATCTTGGACAAAAGGCCGAGTAAATCAGCATAATAAAAGGCCTGGCTCAGAGAGGACCAGCCGGCTGACACAAACTTCCCCTCGGGGGGTTTAAGCTTTTCCCTACCATCGGACACCTCCTCCTTTGCTCTTTAGTCTACTTCTACACAACACACAGCACAGAGGCACAACTCAACAACCCCCTTCCCAGCCCTCCCTCCCTTTTTTCTCTCTTCTCTTCTTCACTCTGTCTCTAATGCTGCATATCATCTGCTGGCTGCCACTGCTGAGGACTCTGCTGGAAATCTTCGAGGGGATTACAGACTACTACAGGGATACCACCCTGTTTATGCTACAACAGAAAACTCTGTGTAATACTTTAAAGGATATATCCTATTTATAGCTGTTTGGAATTGGTTGCAGGCTGTAAACTGATAGAGCAAAGCTAGCTCATTTACCGACAGCCTTTATGTCTAACAAATTAACTTTTATTACCATAACTTTTTTCTCAATAGTTTGAAATATTTTGTAGCAGTGCACATATTTCCAAGAAATTTAAGACGGTGTTTACACCATCACTGAGCTGTTTTATCTGAGCACATTAGATAAGGAGTGGTGCAGTGGTACAGTGGTTAGCGAGATGGTCCGGGTTTGAACCTGCTGGTACTCCGGGGCATTTTTGTGTGTGTTCTCCGTGTGCCTGTGTGGGTTCTCTCTGAGTACTCTGGTTTCCTCTCTCAGTCCAAAGACATGCATGTTAAGTTACCTGGTGAGTCTAAATTGCCCACAGGTGTGAATGTGAGCATGAATGGCTGTCTCTCTCCCTCTCTCTCTCCCTCTGTGTTAGCCATGTGATAATCTGCCATCATCAGCGCGTACCCTGCCTCTCACCCTATTGTGACAGCTGGGCAAGTGGTTAAGAAAACTGATGGATGAATGGATATTTTGTGTCTGATTCTATTAAGTCAATGTGTGGCTTCTTTTATACAGCTTTTACTGTTCTAAAAAGCTTTTCCAATTAGGAATTTATTCTTATTAGATATAGATTAATTAATCTGCAGTCTCCTAAATCATATCATACATTTGTAGATTGATTTCCAATTTTCAGGATACTGCATGAACCAAAGACGCCACCACACTGTACAAATAACCATCTTTCTTATTTTATGTTCATGTGGTACATGGTCTCATGGATATTGTGCAGGAAATATTGCAACAAATGGGTATACACATTACCAAAAAGTACACTCTAGTTTGACAACTACTGCACCAATACAACCCGCCGACAAAGCCAACCAGCACTGTTACCAGTGTGCAAGCTTCAAATCAGAAGTGCCTGACAACTCTGTTGAGGCGAATCTTACGGATGTGACCTTGTCGTGTAACCTACGTACACACCGAATGTGTTGCATCTTTGCGAATAGTTTGTCCTCACGAAAGAAATGCAGTCAGCATCAAGCGACGATGTAATGAGGTCCTCGCGTTTCAAAACAAGAGAAGGAAGAAACAGATTCTGGGTTCATCCAAGCAGCAGGGAGAGTTCATGGTTTGATCCCGCAGCTGAAGCTGCATCACGGCCACTTTCAAACATATTTCAGGATATCAGGGGAAATCAAACTTGATCCAAAAAAATAAACTTCAATAGTTACTTCCCCCAAACCATAAATGTGTCTATTAGACCTCATTACTGCAAAACTGCTCAAAGAAGTCCTTCCATTTATTGATGCTTCAATCTTAAAGATGATCAATCTGTCTTCATTAGTTGGCTATGTAAAAACAGGCTTTTAAGGTGGCTGTAATTAAACCATTACTTGAACTGGCATTAATTGTTATATACAGACATGTCTATAGAACCTGTAGAAAAAGGGAGTGATGAAGAGTCAGAGAAAGGCGTTGTTGTGAACACAGATCACCTGTTAGATCAGTACCGCCATGGTGTGGCTTCCTGGTACAGCTGTCCGTTCAAGTAAAGTTTATCCACCGCAATGACAGCTCGGGAGCCTCCCTGTGTTTTTTCCGGATCGGGAACAGGACCCTGCGTCGCTCCAGGATCTCATTGGGAAACTAGTCATTGATGCTAAAGTCCGTTCCTTTCAGCTCCCGGCCGCGGCTCTTCACCAGCTTTTTTTGCTTGAAGCATTCAAATTTGGCTACGATCGGTCTGGGTCTGTGTCCTCTGGGTCGCTTGGCTCTTATGCGGAGAACACACTCGAAGGTGATGGTCTTCACTGTGTCCTCCGGGAGCTTCAGGTAGGTTTGCATATATTCCTTCACTGTTGTCGCCAGGTCTTCTTTATCCTTCTCCGGTATTCCCAAAAACATGAGGTTGTCCCTCATGCTGCAGGCTTGGAGCTCAATAACTGTTTCTTTTATTTTTTTATTTTCTTTCGAAAGCCAGGTCAGTCCCTCAGTGAGGGGTTTCACCGATTCTCTGAGGACGGCGTTTTCCGCAGCGAGAGTTTCCATCTGCTGCTGGCTAAACTCTACAGACTCACGGAGAGCCTGAAACTCTTTGTGGAGAATTTCCAGAATGGAAAGGCGAGCATTGAAACTGGTCAATTTCTTATCTATGGACTTCAAAACATCCACCATATCACAGGAATGTGAAGAAACAGCCTCTGGGGAATCTTCAGGGCTACTCCTCTTGGTGGATGGAGCTCCTTTGTCGCCGGACAGAGTCAGCGTCTTCTCTGGTTTACCCATGACAACTTGCTCGAATCACTCGTCGATATAATTCTGCAGATTGTCCAGGTCCTCTTCGCCGTCCTCCAGTGCACTTCAGTTAGTTATCTAGCTAATAAATTTTATAGCCTTTAAAGTTATCTATAACTAAGCTGGTGAAGAAAATTAATCACTAGAATGTCTAACGATACGACTCGCCACCTTGCTCAATACTGCCGAGATTTTCGTGTTGAAGTCTCGCGTTACTACAGTTACTACAACATAGTCTCGCCCACATAATTAAACCATTACTTAAAAAGCCATCACTGACCCAGCTGTCTTAGCTAATTATAGGCCAATCTCCAACCTTCCTTTTCTCTCCAAAATCCTTGAAAGAGTAGTTGTAAAACAGCTAACTGATCATCTGCAGAGGAACGGTTTATTTGAAGAGTTTCAGTCAGGTTTCAGAATTCATCACAGTACAGAAACAGCATTAGTGAAGGTTACAAATGATCTTCTTACAGCCTCTGACAGTGGACTCGTCTCTGTGCTTGTCCTGTTGGACCTCAGTGCAGCTTTGATACTATTGATCATAATATTTATTACAGAGATTGAGCATGCCATAGGTATTAAAGGTACTGCACTGCAGTGGTTTGAATCATATTTATCTAATAGACTCCAGATTTGTTCATGTAAATGGGGAGTCTTCTTCACACACTAAGGTTAATTATGGAGTTCCACAGGGTTCTGTGCTAGGTTCAGTTTTATTTACATTATACATGCTTCCCTCAGGCAGTATTATTAGAAAGCATTGCATACATTTTCATTGTTATGCAGATGATACTCAGCTTTATCTATCAATGAAGTCAGATGACACACATCAGTTAGTTAAACTGCAGGAATGTCTTAAAGACATAAAGGCCTGGATGACTTCTAATTTCCTGTTTCTAGGTTATTGTACTCAGCCCCACAAATCTTAGAAACATGGTGTCAAACCAGATACTTACTCTGGATGGCATTACTTTGGCCTCCAGTAACACTGTGAGAAATCATTTTTGACCAGGATATGTCCTTCAGTGTACATAATAAACAAATATATAGGACCACTTTTTTGAATTTGCGCAAGTATTTATAAAATTAGAAACATCCTTTCTCAGACCGATGCTAAAAAGCTAATTCATGCATTTATTACTACTGTAATTCATTATTATCAGGCTGTCCTAAAAACTCCCTGAAAAGCCTTCAGCTGATCCAAAATGCTGCAGCTAGAGTACTGACAGGGACTAGAAAGAGAGAGCAGATTTCTGATAGACAAATTGGTGAAGGTTAACCAACTGGACATAGTGGTGGACAAGCAGAGGAAGAAGGCCATAGTGATAGATGTTGCAAAAAGGACAAGAATAAAAGGACAGCTAGAAAGCTTGAAATAATCAACACAGCAATCTAGCAACCGGAGAGTGGAGCAGGACTCATACCGAGGAGGGTAATTGGCTAATGTGAACCAGGTGTGACTAATACAGCACTGAATAGGGGAGGGCAGACAAGCAAGGCAACCAAGCAGGGAATGCAAAAAGACACAGGAAGTAAAACCGACAATAGTGCAACAAGAGTAAGAATGACAAAATAAAACTGGAAATGACTTAACAGAAACCAACATCGTAACATCTTATCACTAGCTGGGCTTTTCCAGTCAAGCAAGGTGCGGTCGCCAGTCTTTACACAATACATACACAAATTGTAATTAAAAGATACAGTTTTTAATTCCACAATACACTACAAAACCAAAATACATACACATTAACTGGAGGAACAAAAACACTAGAGATATAGAACTACAACGAAGTGCACAGAAAACATTAATCAAAGTTTGAAAACAATAATCACCATAAAATCAGGCACACTGGCTACAGCTCTTTTGTATTCACATTCAAAACTTACTGTGAAAGATTTTATATTTTTTATAAATGTAATTTGCGTTGGTGGCGTGTTTCTCTGTTGACAGCCCTTTATGGAGACTGGAGGTAGCCCAACGTTAACGCCGCCTTTTAGAGTTTCCGTGCGTCACCATGAATCTGCTTATTCTTGTCTTTGGATATCGGGTCATATGACATTCCTGGTGTCGAATGTGCCATTCACACAGCGGACTCCAAATGAAGCTGCTCCGCTCGACTCTGACAAGGTGTTTAGCTCCGAGTTGTGAACAAGGTGTCGTAAACACGAGTTTCCTCTCGCTGCACTGGCTGCATTGTCATGCGAGCCTATCTGTTCTCTGATGAAGAGTTGCAGGCATAGGTGGGAATTAATATCACTGCCTCCTGATAGGTATGCACAAAGACACAGTGCTGTACCATGTCTGGATTAATAATGCATATATTAGCTGATAACACAAAACCTTGATGTATAACAACGCCAGCCACTTAATGACAAGTGGCTGCTTCATCAGTGTGCTTTGCATAAAGATGGAGCAGAGGTACTCTCAAATCAAACCAGAGGGCACAGACGAGCAGGTACAGCAAAACACAGAATATGTTTCGTTTATGGTTGGGAATATCAAACAGCCTTTTCTGCCGTGAGATGAAGTTGAGGTTATACTGGAGGGCTGTGCTGAGGGCAGCAGGTTGGGTTTCCTCCTGCAGAGTGTTTTTTATGGAGTGTTTTTGCTAGCAGTGGTTTTATGTGAAAAGCCCAGCTGAAGGACACTAAGCTGCTGCATTCATTTGTGGAAGGACAATAATTCCATGCTAAAGGAATAAAGTGACAGTAATTGATTTTAAAATGTTACACATCACATATATCTAAGAGCCTTTGTGCTCGCCATCAAAGTCAGCGCTTAATGCATTAACGCGTTTAATGCCCAACCAATCAATATAACATCAAAAGATGAAATAATTACAGATTCAGCTCTTCAACAGCATCTAGCTTTCCATCTTTAAGCCTATTCAAAAGACAACTGAACTGTTATTTTTTTTGGGGGGGGGTAAGCTGATACACAACCGGGGCCGAGCGTGAAGTGAATCCACTCCAAGTAATAGCACACATTATTTGAGTTTTTTCAAAAGAGGCGAAAGGAATACTCGAAAACTTCTGAAAGGTTTTCAGATTTCAAGCTGACAGTAATTACAGTTGTTAGAGAAGATGAATTCATCTTCTTTCTTAAGTCAGAAAGAAACAGACAAGGCAAATGGTTCACAAATGTAACATTCGTTTCTCTTTGTCAATAAGAATCAAGCTTTCTTTTTGTGGCACGTCTGCATAAATTGAAAAGAAAAAAAAAAGTAAAGCAAAGATTCACCTTTTCTTTCAAAGCCTGAGCCATATTTTCTTTTCACAGCATTGTTCTTTTTCTCCGTCTTCACTTTGAGCACGCTCTCCTCCACATTACTTCAAGAGAAATCAACCACTGGTATTATCTGGGGATAGGCTGTCAGCACAGCATTCAGGACAACGAAGACTACTTCTTAAAAAAGTTTTGAGCAGATTTTACAGTAATGATATATCTGGGATCTGCTTTTTTTTTTTTTTTATCTGAAGTGTCACTATTCATTTAATACTGAGTTTAAGGAGTAGCTGTAAACTTTAGTTCAGCATACAAGTCCCGAAAACTACATTTAAAGTGAAGCCAACAGAAATGTGGCCTGTCTCGTGAGCGTTTTTAATCCATGAGTTTGTCACAGAATGATTAATCAAAAAAACTTTTTGTTCAAATTTCATTTACTGTCACCGCTTTGATGAACTTTGGCCTCAGACCCAGAGATCAGTCAGTGACCAGCTGGCAACCACTGGTCACCAGGAAATATGTGTATTCACTGACCAGCTGACAAACGCTGGCAGCCACTTGGTTAAACTGGTCACAAAGAAGTAAATGCATTTTTTTGGGGGTGGGGGAGTGACGATCGGTCTCTAAGACGTTCAGTGGTATTACGTGTTTACATAAACCTTATCTATGCTAATGAGGAGCAAGAAGGTCAGGCTGGGGATTCTCAATAACAGTCTGAAAAGGGATGGATGGATGATGCCATAACAACCTACCGCTGGTTAAAGGAACAATAATAAAGAAATCTGAATACATGTAATCGCATTATATGTATTCAGATTTGGTTATTATCAATATTTAGAAAGAAATATTCATCAGACAGACTAAATGCCCTAAGTGTGCACACTGAATAACTAGTTTGTAACAATTAAAATACTATGGACCATTGGCTTAAGAGTGGCTAATGTTTGTATGTCATATGTTTAATATTTGAACTGATTCTGGCAAAACTCAAAATTATGTGATAACAAGCTCACTTTTAATAAACCCACAGACCAGATAACGATATGCAACATGTTCACATCAGCACACAATCCAAAAGCACAAAGCTTTTTGTTTTTTTGTTGTTTTTTTTTGTTTGTTTTTCCAAAATACATTTTAAGAAGTTGAAAAACTTTTGTAAATATTTGTGGTGCACATCAGTAAAACATTTACATTTCACTTTTCCTGTTTTTCCTGTCTTTTAAAAGACCTCATCTTCACCTTTAAGTAAAATTATTCATATTACAGAATCAAATGGGATTCTGTTTTTCTAGTAACGTAAGTAACAACATTAAATATATTTTAAAAGTACCAAATCTGTACTTTGCTCGAGTGCTTCAGTAGATGTTCTCTCTAGAAAAGGCTTATGCTTTATTGGTGATGGCAATGTTACAACAGTGCCGACTGCAGGTCACAAACCAGGGCTTGATCACACCTGGGCAAGTTGCCAGGGAGTCAGGTGTTGAAAGCCTCTATGCACGTGGTGACAGTCGTGGTTTACGCAACTGATAACGAGACCATTCAGTCGGTCACAAAGCTGCTCTCTGATCTCCAGACGGCACTGCAACAGTTTCAAAATGTCCACCGGGACTAAAATAAATCTCTAGTTAAACTTTGAGGCTTCTTTTTTAATAAACCACACAACCCCCGGATGCATGCAGCATTGCTGTGTTACAGTGCTGCTGCAAACAAAGACAAAGGCTCTTTGATAGATTTATATTAACTTATAAAACCCAGACTGGCTGCTGTGGCTGTCTGCTCAAACCTGTTAAGATAATTCATTTACAGGCTTTTGCATTTTAGAATGACTTGCATGAAAATTACATTTCAAACCTCCCTCAAGTGCCTGAGAGTAAATGCACCTGGTTTCACTCTATTGTGTGATGTGGCACTGAGGTCAAGGTGTGAGGAAGCTGTCTGCTCAGAGTAGGACTGATGGAGTGTAGTTTCTAACACAGCTGTGAGAACTAAGGAAACTTATTTAGCTTTTAGAGGAACTCCAAGCAGACCTATTGGAAATGTTGTGGCACATGGTGCTCTACTAAATCTTTCCACAGTCGTATTATACATGATTTCCTATCACCCTGTCAGCACAGACACACAGAAAGCCCTCTCCCCAGTGATACTATATAATCCCTCACATCTGACCTAACTCTACATTACAGCACAGGCTGTCACCATAGAGACATGGCTTTTTATGCATTTTCAGGATTATTTAAATTAAAATTGCTCTATTTTTGCTGTATTTTAACCAAAGTGCAAATGGACACATTCTGCCCTTTGAGTACGAACTGTGAGGTTATTGATTTGCTTATATTAAACAAATGGATTCTATTTGCAGACGCAACTGAGGTGAATGACTGTGAACATGAACGCACAGTAGTTTGTGTTGCTAATAAGCACCTTTGAATAAAAATCAATGTGGGTCCTTTTTTAATTGTTAGTTAATGAATAAAAAGTGTGGGGTGTGGGCTTTTCTTTGGCCTCAAAAGGTGGCACTGCTGCACGGTGATGCTTTCATGTTTAACCTGTCCTGTCCAGCAGCTTAAGCAAGCAAAATTATTGTCTGCATGCTCTGCTGTGCCAAACACCATTGCTGTGCCAAGAGGCGCTGTATTGTCGTATTCCTCTTGTTTGGGGGGGGGGATTGCCACCAACTGGTGCATCTGTAACAAAATACACACACACAAAAAAAACACAACAAACAGCACCTGAAAAAAGAGATACAACAGACGCATAATCTTGTTCTGTTGCCTGTGTGTTTGTCGTGACACATACTTGAATGATGAGAAGCAGCAGCAATGACCCCCGGAGCCAGAGACAGACAGAGAAAGACTCAGGAAACCCAGGTCTCCCACAGCCCCCCATGAGCACCGAAGACCCGACACCACACATCCTCAACGATAACCGCGCGCCCAACCCCCGGAGGAGGAGGAGGGAGGTCCCAGTTGGGATTCCCACGGCCAAAGAGCGAGCGTCCCAGGGAACCAGCGATGACAGGCAGCCGACTACGCCAGAGGCCATAGAGCCCGGCCCCAGGAGCAGGCAAAAAAACCCTGCCAAAACACGCAGCCTCCAAACCATCAAGTGCCTACCTCCCAGGTGGGCAGGAAGACCAGTGGGTAGCAAACATGTCCCACAGGGGGTGAGGCACACACCGGGGCCAGCCATACATGCGCACAGGCCCAAGTGTCCCACGGCACTTTAGATGTTATATAGCCTAATCCAGCTTATTTCTGAGATTATAATGTGCTAGTTAAGACTAGACATATTAATTATTGCCAAAATGTACTGCCCAATGTAAAGAAAGTTAATTTTACTCATTTACATGTAACCGTTAAAAGATATGTAAAACACATTTGCCTCATCATGTCAGATACATGCTGTTAGTTCTATTGCATGCTGTTTAAGCTGATTCTGAATGATTTATTTTAGCTTTCAGTGGGTTTCTTTATTTCAAAATGTATTTTGAGAGCAAACACAACAGTTTTAGCCATGAGCTACATGGTGTCGAAGTTTGAAAGTGTAGCTGCAGCGTGCGCTACATCTTTGCTTTCATTACAGATTTTGTAACAATGATTTTTGTTCCCATTTAATGGGATTCAGGGTCTTTCTTGAAAGACTAACTTCATTTTGTTGGTTTGTGGACACCACACAAGGCTGCCAATTTAATAAATGATTCAGTGCCATATAGCTAATAATGTAGTCTATCAATTCCAGACTGGCCATAAATAATATTTCATTTTTAGTTGTCAATGTCAATTAAGCACAAAATTATATCTGTAAAGTCATGCTAACTATAGAGGCCCTCTGAAACTGAGGAAGTAATGGGTCAGCAGTGTCTTCCATGTAGAAGAATATGTGTTTAGGAATGAAACCATTTAATTGATTAAATGCATACAAGTTTAAAGTGTAAAAATTAATTTCAATACAATTAACACAAGTTAATTAAGAACATTTAACTACATTTAGTCCATTTGCATTTACTAAAAACACGATGTACAGTTAACTTAAAAATATACCTGGGTTTCAGTTGATTTCTTTCATGTACTGACTTGAAACATTGAAACGGAGTCTAATGATTAAGTTAAGGAGCAAATTCAGACAACTGACAAGAAGTTACAACAGGACTGAAGGACAGCTGGTTACTCAGCGATGGATAACTGGTGTACAGGGAGGATTTGTTAGAGAAGAACACTGAGCCATGAGAGGATGTAGCTTGGAGATGACTTGGTGGAGAGTGGGCGGGCAGGTGAGCTTCAGGTAAGTCCTTGTCTCTGAAGACAATCACAAAAACCTGAGTGCTGCTGCTGTGCTAGTCCAGCTGTGGGCTTTTGACTCCAGAAGAAATAACAGGTAAGTGTCTCAGACAGTGAGGCAGGAGCTCCAGGTAGCTACAGTAAGCTAACACCATAGTGAAGACAACGATCTGGCAGAGAATCGCTGCCACAGTCGGTCCTCAAATAGAAGGCACCAATGAAGGCAACGAGCCACAGGTGTGCGAGAACAAACAGGTGAAGGCATAGGTAATCTGCTCACCTCTCCACCTAAGAGACGGAAAGAAAGAAAGAAAGAAAACAACAGCCAGCCCCAAATCCTAACAATAGTCCACATCCAAGCATGCACCTCACCAACACAAGCCACTGTGAAGGCTAAGGATTGTGAGAGGAAAACTGCAACAATTAAGCTGCAAAATGTATCAAACCATGAATCTCGGTGTGCTCTACACAAGCGCTTCAAAAGCGTTTGTGTGCATGAAAGTACAGGGGAGCTGAGATGCCGAGACAAAGTGAAGTGTACTCGGGCTCAGACCGCCAACCGCACTGTAAGTCAAGGCTCTTTGGATGTGAATACACTCTAAGAGTCCGTCCTTGGAAACTGCTTTGAAAATGGAAGGCAGTTTCAAAAATGCACTTCACAGGTGATTGGATGCACCCGTCTGTGTCATGGGCAAACTTCAGCAGCAATCAACAGTATATATATATATATATATATATATATATAGTGATGTAACTTAAGAGCAAAAGGCAAGTATTCAAATGCATATACAGAGAAAGGGTAGGAGACAGTGGGAGATATGCTAGAAATAGACTGCAGAGCAGAAAGAAGCACAGATAAGTTTACCAACAGCAAAGACTGAAAGGTCACAGAGGTCCATCAATGCGCAATATTCAAGCTGCTGAAACTAATCAGTGTTTAGAAAGTAAACATAAAGTGGGTGGGGGTGGGGAGTCAAATAGCAAATGCAGATTTTACCAAAATAAAACAGGAAATGACTACACCTGAAACACGTAAAAATGGGATATAAAAACTAAACCCCAAAGATTGCTGAGTCAAAGATATTCAGTATGATGTTTTATTTTTGCACAGATTCTGTAAAAATGCATGCTTTGTTACTTACAATCGTTAGAATAAACTACAGGATTTTGGTTAAGCAAAGTTGCACAATGAGGAATCTGCCCTGTTCATTGAACCTCGGTGTGATGCCTAGTGCTGAAGCAATTTGCTTTTCTTCCAAAATTAAGAGTATGTTCGTGCAAAAGCATGCCATTTTTATGATATAACTCAGATATGACCTCTTATCTCAAAGTAATAAAACAGGGAAATAAAAGCAAGGGTAACAACCAAACTGCCTGTCCCACCCAGGCTCGTTACATAACTAACATTCAGACTCTGAAGTATTTTATTTTGTGACCCAGCACAGAGGAATTAGGCGAGGCAGGTGAAGAGGCGGTCAGAGACGGCTGTGTGAAGGAGAGATCCAACTGCACAGGGCAAGGGTAAGAGGACACCATCTTGCCAAATTAAATCACCAGTCTCCACAAGGGTAAACAAACTGCAGGCTTTGAGGACGACATGGCAGATCTGCTTGTCCTGGGCCCTGAGGATACAGAACAGCGCTCATCTGTGGTAAGTGTCACACAGCGCCGTGAAATATTACGCAGGGCCCCTGAAGATGAGCTAAGGGTCACCTCCTAAGCTGTCATTGGAGAGGACAGCAGTCATGTTGGAGTGCTCAGCCAGAATTTAAGGGCTTTTGGCACATGGGGAGAAAATTATTTTTGTGAAACTTTCAGGAGATTTAACAGATGCTTTTGATAACCATGTGCAGAAGTTTTCTGGATTTTTCTGTTCATGCTGAATCTTATTTTCCCACTATGAATAAAAATCTATAAAAACATTTTCGGTGGTTTCTTTACCTCTGTTTACACAGATGGCAAAGATCCAGCTGATGCAATTGTTGCTTCATTCAACTTGCAGAGCTGCCTTCCAGCCCGTGATGGCTGAGTCATTTATCTAGGCAGACACAGCGACCGACAATGGCCGGCGAGTCCGTGACGGGACCTCGGCGAGTCCGTGACGGGACCGCGGCGGGTCCGTGGCCAATCCTCTGCAGATCCTCGGCCGTAACGAGATCCTCTGCTTGTGACATTGGCAATGCGAGCACGGGCAGTAACGCCCCTAAGCAGCATTTAGGAAAACTGGTGGTAATGTCTGTGTATCCACCAGGGGGAGCAGTGAAAATGGAAGCGCATTCATTTACAGCCCGCTACACTGTAAAGCCATAGATTTTAAATTTGCTCAGAAGTTCTGTAATTATAACAGAATCATAATGTTAAATCTTTTTGTAAAACACTAATATTAATAGCCAATAGACTGTGCACACTGAACAAGCTGCT